>JAYMSZ010003503.1:0-10493 GCA_036897665.1 Pelargonium citronellum | reverse complement strand
CTGAGACCATCGCAGCTTCTATATTACGACTCAAAACATCCTGAGCCAATAAAAACAAAGCCGGCGATAAAGGGTCACCTTGACGGACACCCCGAGTTGCTCGAAAATACCCATGTTGCCGACCATTAATTAAAACAGAATACCAACAATTAATCAGGCAAGATTTGATTAAAGAGATAAAAGTGTCAGAAAAGCCACGCACTGACAGAGAACGAATTAAAAAATTCCATTCTAACCTGTCATAAGCTTTCGACATGTCAAGCTTGATCACCAAGTTACCACCTGACCCTCTCCTATTTAAATGGTGCAACATTTCAGAACACAGAGCAACATTTTCATGTATGCTGCGACCCTTCACAAAACCCGCTTGATTAGGCAATATAAGCTCCGGTAACAACTTAGAAAGTCTGTCATTAATGATTCGAGACATGACTTTGTATAAAAAACCACATAAGCTGATAGGACGATATTCCGAAAAAGAAACAGGCACCTCAGTTTTTGGAACCAAAACTAACAGAGAGGAAGTAAAAGCTTTAGGCAAAGCTTGTCCAGAAAAGAATGCTTGCACAGCCTCAATCACATCCAATTTAACTATCTCCCAACAATAAGTGAAAAAATGACCTGTGAAGCCATCCGGACCCGGCGCACTATGCTTATTTAAACCCGAAACAGCCGCCCATATCTCATCCTCCATGGGAATTGCCGTGAGAGATTCATTATCTTGAGCCGTGACAGCGTTTGGAACAACATCAAATAAATCATCATCCATAGGCTGACCCGAACTACTTAAGATGTTAGAGTAATGCGAGACCGCCATATCTCCAAGAACCTGAACATCCTCTATCCAATCTTGACCATTTTTAACTCGAATTGGCGCACGAGCCTGTCTCACTTTTAAAGAAGCATGGAAAAAGGCATTGTTTTTGTCACCTGATTGCAGCCAATTATTCCTTGCCTTTTGTTTCATCAATTCTTCTTCCAAAATTAAAGCTTCCTCAAGAACTGAATTTGCATTAGCAAGAGCAGCAAAATGAGCCGAGGTGTGATCCGAAATCAAATCTAGCTCCGCCTTAAGAACTGCATCCTTGGCCTTAGAGATTTTTAACTTAACATCACCAAAAGTATCTCGATTCCACTTTTTCAGAGCACAACGTATATTACTAAGCTTGTGATGTATTCGATACAAAGGATTCGACCAATAACCACAATCCCAATGAGTACGAATAAGAGGCAGAAAGCTTGCATGAGTAGTCCAAATATTGAGAAAATGGAACCTACTCTGATAAGTTGATCTTGTACCCAACTCCACTAGCAGAGGCGTGTGATCCGAAGTCGAATGAGCCAGATGAGTCACACGGATTTGAGTAGGGAAATTAGCTGAATATAAAACTCTGTCGAGCCGAGACCAAATTCTACTCCGACCCTCCTGATTATTAGTCCAAGTGAAACGAGAGCCTGTATAACCGGCATCGATCAACCCCAAATCATGGATCCAGTCATTAAAATCATTCATAGATGCAATATCATGTCCAGCCCCTCCAATTTTGTCTTGAACACATGTATATGCATTAAAATCTCCACAAAAAACCATAGGCTGAGATCAATCAAAAGAATCTGTAGAATACATGCATGTGTGAATCCTCCTCCTTTAAAATATATTCAATAATTTTATTTTGTTTAATACAACCTAAGCAAATAGGAATATCTATAAGCCAACGTACAAAATGGGAAGTACTAGAAAGACCCATCAAATCAGTCCTTAAACTTTAAGAGAGAACCATGTTGGAGGTTCCATGGACTCGCCGGAGGATCATTAATTATGTAAATGTCCAAACATGTCGGGTTCTCCAACGCAAACACGACACATTACAAGTGTGTTAAGCCCAAACACGCTCCAACCATGTCATGTTTGTATTCAGTCACAACTCACATGTCGTGTCTCATACCGTCAGTAGCTATAAATGTCACGAAAACAATGAAAACAGGCCTCAAATGTCTTATTCACCACAAACTACCATTTGAAAAACCCTACAGATAGTTCGAGCATTGGAAGGAGATGTATCGCTATCCGATCTCAACGAAGGAGTCAGGCCCGGGCACAGCACCGTCTACAGTTCCTATGGGAGCACAGACTACGACACGAGCCAATACAACGAAGGCATGAAAAAGTTCAGGAAAATGGCACTGGCGAGCCAAGAGTATGGCAGCGAGTACAGCGAGCCAACCAGCGAGTATGGCATAAACCCGTCCGGTTCAAGCAGCGAAGCGCAGAGTCGCCAAACAACCCGGGAAATGGAGATGGAGAAGATGAGGAGAAACAGCCAAGGATTCAGTGGAACCTCTTGATGAACTGATCATTTTTTCTCCTATCAATTGTATGATACATTGCTTGCAAGTAAAGTTTTTTTTTCTTCTTCATTTCTTTTGCATTGTTAGTTTATAAATTGTATTTACAAATGCGAATACGACAAAATATATGTTGATCAATTCTTTTATTCAATTTGCTGTTTCATATGGATAAATAATAATACCATTGAGATTTTTATGAAACATTAGGGTCTGTGTGCAAAATTGACTGGTTTATGCACCTCCTGATGCCATCTTTCTCTAAGTTATGTAAATGGAATGTAGCAAATATAATTTTCCGAAACGAATGATTTTGGTCTTGATTGAAGCTGACAATTCGAGTTTTGGGTTCAAGAGGCCTAATTCAAACCCGCCCCGAAAAAGGTGTGTGATGCGAATTTTGGATCAAGATTCAGGTTTTACGTGTAAAATGTGCAGGTTCTTGCAGATTTGTTGTATGGGCTGATTTTATGCAACCCGATCCCGAAATAATGTGGATTGAGTTTCAGGGCCGAATTGTCCGCTCTAGTCATGACTGTAGCTGGAATTACGAGCTACGTGAAAAAATGCACGTGTTTTAATCAAACGACTATTTCGTCCGTCGTAACTTGTGTAGTGTCGCTATACACTAGAACATGATAAGATTGATAATAAAAAGTTGTTAAATAAGAACACATTAGTTTTTTTGGTCTTGATTGTGGTCGGTCTATTTCAATCTGGTCCATTTTTTTTCGGTCTGAATTTGAACGACCCAAATCCCGAACTGAGCCTACCTTTTAACCTATTCTCAGTTAGAGTCAGACAATTTGAGTTCAAGTCTATCTATCTCTTTTAAAGCTCAAACCGAATTTGATTCGAAAGAGGATTGAGTTTTATGTAACAAGAAATAATAACTAGTTTGATGTAAAATCCGAATTGATAGCACGTGCACGTGAGTGTGAATAGTATAAATTGGAAGTACCAGAGAGACCCATCAAATCAATCCTTAAAACTTTCGAAGAAAACAATGTCGGAAGTTCCATGGACTACTCGGAGAATCACAATCCCTAAGAAAAGTAGATATTTTTCCGGCAACAAGTTTAAGATTGCACCAAAAGCCAGCAAAAAGTTTAACGTTGCACCAAAAGTGGGAGCAGATTGGTCGTCAATTGCAGGTGATGTCTTATGTTTGATCGCCGATAAACTCGATTTGATTGAAGATTTTGTTAGTCTCTCTACTGTGTGTCGTGATTGGTACTTGTTTGCTGCTAATCTTTACAATCTCAATAAGATCAAACCCAATTTCAAATTCAATTTCGTTACACCTTATTGTATGCTCCGATCAGATTCCGATTACATTTCCGATCCCGGCTCCGATCCCAAATCCAAATTCACCTTCTCCACTAATTACAATCCCAAGAGAAGGAACAAGAAGATTGTACTTGACTTGCCGGAGGCCGCCGGAAGGCGGTGTTGGGGCTCTCCTTTCGGGTGGTTGGTCACTTTTTGCCCTATCGATTTGCAATTCAGCCTCCTCCATCCCTTCTCGAGAACCACCCTTTCCCTCCCCTCGATTCGAACATTCGCCATCGAGGATGGCGAACATTACAACCCCTGTAAGGCATTCCTGACTGCGGATCCTGACGATTCACCTGATAATTGCTTTGTGTTGGTAGTAGTTAATATAGTTTCGGGTGGAATATGTGGAGATTTTGTATTAGTCTTCGCCAAGCCCGGTGAGAGGGACGATATTAGGGTTTGGACCTGTCTCGATGGTCCTAATGATTTGAGTGATGTGGTTTATTTCAAAGGTAATTTGTACGGAGTCCAAAGCGACATCATTTATGTCAAAGCGCGAAGAAAGAGGAAAAAAAGAAACTTTGACCGTGACCCGGTTCTCTTCTTGATTCAACTTCAACCTCACCCTCGTGTTGTTGAATTGCCAATCACTCCCGATAAAATGTTAAGCCGACAATTCTCAGGATTGGATCAGTCGTACAACCCTGGTTTCCTCACTAACACTAAGAGATACCTTGTTGATTTGAACGGGGACCTTTGTTTGATTCTTCGTTATTATTGCCCCGGTACTTTGACCACCCTCTTTAGGATTTTTAAGATCAATTTGGCCACAAGGAAATGGACCCGAGTCATGTCCCCTGGGGATCAATGCTTGTTTGTTGGTAATAATTATACCTTCGCCTGCAAGGCAACTTCTCCTCTGCCGGTGCCTTGCCCTCGGCCTTTTAAAATCGAAGATGATAGTTTCACGTTCGGCTACCTATTCTACACCTTCGATTATAACTTCGCCTACTACAAGCAATATGGTGATCAGTGGAGCCGTGATTTAGGAATCTTTCCATTTTTATCTTGTAAGTATGAAGAAGAACCCTTCTGCCCTCGACATTTTCCAACTACATATCCACAACTTTGGATCGTGCCATCTCTACGGTAACTAACATTTGCTATCTTGTTCTTGTGCATGTATTTATGTGTAGCCTACTTCTATTAATTAATGAATCACTCATTTGTTCATCACTTTCAGTTTTCGGAGACTTGAAGAAAAAAAAAAGATGGGCCGGCCAAGAAGATGATAGTGATGAAGATATGAAAAAACTCAAAGTACGTATCTCTTGTAGTATCTTAATGGAATATCGAGTCCACAGTTGATATGATTGTGGAGATTTTAGTTAAGCTTTAGGTTTGTTTCTCAACACTTGATCTTGTATATAGTGTAGAGATTGAGCTAAAACATTTGGTCATCAATTATATTTCTCAACACTTGCATATTTATTTATTTGCTTCATTTCCATCCTAATATGTATTATGTACCTAATATGAAATATGTTGGGAATATTACTTGTTGATGCGCAAAATTAGTCATCCGATTGTTGAGAAACTATTTGTTGATGTCGTCCAAAGTTGGCATGGAATCTGAGTGACTACCTTCTTTAGATGTGGGTCATCCCAATAAGGTACTTAATGTGGGTCATCCGAATAAGGTACTTACGTTTGAAAAAAATGTGTGCTAGGCATAAAGGTCACTCGAGTCGAAGCAAGTTAGGAAGACTCAGATGCTCTTTAAGAGAACATGAAATCTATGGAAAGATCGAAGTAGTCAGTTCTGAAGACTCAGATTGGAAAAACTGAAAGTATCTCTCTACAGTATCTTAATGGAATGTAAGCCTCGGAAGACTTGAGTCCTTAACCTTATGAGGTTTTAGAATTTGAGTTATTAGGTGATAAGAAATATTAACTCAATATCCCAATATTTGCTAGCTGGTATGATTATATCACTGAAGTTATAATATTATGGGCACAATGGTTTAGCTTTTGGCTTGTTTCTGCCTCTGTTAGCATTTTTTTTATACCTTGCAATTTATTGTTTTCATTAACTTAAGAATGTAAGACCTTAGAGTTTTCTGATTTATTCGTATCATGAATTACTTTTGGAAAAGAAAAGTAAAATAACTGACATGACTGAGTTACACTTTTGTTTTTACCTTGCAAGTTATATTTTTCTTCTGATTTATTGTGTTCAGCTAACTTGCGAAAAATAGTAATTCAATCTTCATTTATCGTATAATGTAAGTTTACCGATTGATGAATATATAATGACTTAGTAATGCTTTTTTCTTTCTGCTTTTATTATAAAGTTTATGTTTTATGAACATTTAGTTTATTCAACTTGTTACTATCTACCGATTTTACATTCTTTGGGGTGACAGTTAAAAATCTAATTGTTTTTTTTTGGCAAGTTGTCGTTGTGTATTGGTTTGATGTTTATTCTATATTCATTACTGCATACAGTTGTTTTCTAAATTAATGCCATGATTTCTTTTCAAATTCGCTCATATTTATAGTGAACCAACTCAAATTGGAACCCATATTGCATGTACTTCTCCATATTGTTAGAAATATTTTATTCTTTTCTGTTTCGACATAAGATTGTTGCGTGTGGGATGCATATGCATATGTTTCTGTCCAGTCTTCGTACAATATTCAATTTACTAATAACAAGAAAATGTCAAACTGATGATGTTCTGTTTAACCTGCCCCAAAAGCCGACATGTTGCACCGATTTGGAATGTATGCCTCAATTAATATTTTAATTTGCTTCAATTATCAAGTTTTAACCTTGGCATATTTCATATTTGAGTTTGAGACAACTATCGTAATGCCCAAAATAAAGGGTAGCTTTATGCTGGGCATATTTGTATCATTATCATGTTTAGTTACAAATTTACAATGACTCTTGGTATGTACTTGTGCCTTGTACCACCACTTGCACCCTTATGGTGCTGGTCTATATTACTTTTTAGATACACGTTGAGTAAATCGTCAATCTGTTGCAGTGGATGAAATCCCGTTCCAGGTACTGCGCATCCAATATGTAGGTAAGCAACAACCCTTGAATCTAGCATTTCCCAATTCTCTTCTACCTATATAATTGAATGATCCTCTCTGAAAAAATGTGTTAGTAAGTTTAGGAAGATAGAAAGATGGTTGAGTTGGTCCTATCTGAAAAAAGGCTGGTAAGTTGGTTTCAGAGAGAGACCAGGCTGTAGTTGACTAGGAAACTTATTTACCTTCTGAAATGTTGCTGTGGGATCAACAGCTCCAAATGTCCATGCATCTCGATAATTGACCAGAGTTACACAGCCTAGAAATAATTTCACTTAAATTTTGTCGTTATGCTATGGCCTCATCACTCTTGAATGATTTCATAAGTATTTGCATCTAGAAAGCTTGCTTCCTCTGTCGCTTTTATTTTATTTATTTATTATTATTGTTATTTATTTTTAAGTTCTCATTGTCAACATGGTTGAAGTGGATGAGGTTTTTGGGACTTCTTTGTGATAAAAGAATTCTACTAAAGTTGAAAGCAAAGATAGGCAATGGTTATAACAGGGTTTGGACCCATGCCCTCATGAGGGAGATGGGCTCTTGATTACTAGGCGAACCTTACGGCTGACTGTGTTGTATGACATAGAATATGTTGGGTTCGAAAAAGGGTTGCAGAGCCATAAGACGGGGATAGTAGTACTAGAAATGATAAAATTAGAAATGAGGTTATTTAAACAAGATGCAACATATGGGGATTGGTGACCTGTAAACTCTCGATCATAGCAATAGGGAAGAATCGAAGTTCAAGAGATATCTAGAGGTAGTGAAGGAAGAAAGTTCGAACTCAGATTATAATATCAATATTAGTTTCATTCACTCTACGTACTCCAGCGGAATAGCATACAAGGTAGCATTAAATAAAGGGAGCATATAGATCATTTGATTTTGTCTTATTAGAAAGAACAAACAATTCAGTAACGATTCGTTTGGGTTTAGGGACGACCAAGTAAAGTAGTAATAGTAGACGAACGACCTAATATGTAGCTTAGAAAGCTCAAAGGGATTAGTCTTTCTCCCTTTCAATAACATAGCCAGCTAGTAAGAAATATGCAGTTTGAGGTTAAGATATGTTCAATGGTTTTTAAGGACCTTCAGTGCGATTCATGATTTCATCTCAGACTCCACTGCTGTTATGAATACTGTGTTTTTAGAACAAGAACTTAATTGCTCCATACTCTAGTATCATAAACATCTTATTGTTCATACTTGTATTGTTATTTGGATGCTTCTGTTTTCCTTATTATGATTTTCCGAGTTTGAAGTTTTAGTGAACCTCTGAATTGCATTTTGGTGTACAATTGAATGGTCCATATATTTTAGATTATTTTCTTGCTGAAGACAAACTACTATCCCTCATTGACACAAGGGATTGATGTGCTGTGAAACCTGGTTTCTTTGTCACTCTCTCTCTCTATATATATATATATATGCAAGATTTTAAGTGTTGAAAGTTATTAACAGATGATAAAAGTAACAAATTACATTTAAAAAATACTGTCAATTATCAAAACCATATACCAGAAACTCTTCAATCTAATCAAAGCAGTATATAAGAAACATACACCAACTACAGCAAAACCATTTCACAAAAAGGCTCCAACTTTCTTGAGCTAGTATCTCAGTAATACATAGATGAAGTCACCACTTTACTTTCATCCACTTTCTCAGTAGCCAAACAACAACATGCAATATCGACCAAAAGACAAACAAACCTGAGTTAAATAAGCATTTTATATTCTCTTTTCACTAAACAATAGTTGGTTCACTATTTTACTTTCCTCTACTTTCTCAGTAACCAAACAGCAAGCAAGATCTGATTACATCATTCATTCATAAGCTAGCTACTTTTAAAGCTGTAAATCTTTGAATAAACACTCACTCACTCACTCACTCAAAGAAAATTAAAGAAAAAAAAACAGTAATGTAATAGTCTTCTACTCACTTTATCCCGGCGCTTGATAACAACTTATTGGCGTATGTTCACTGTTAAGGGGAACTTTTACTTCAATCGATCCTCCAAAACCTGCAACAAGTAAAGACATCTTCAAGGAATTTTAAGGCTACTAAATGTTGAAAGTTAAACTTGATTTGGGCCTTAAATTTTAAGTTTTGGGTTTTGGGCCTTGGGTCAAATTAGTATTAGGCCCATTTAAGTAGTCAAGTATCTAGAATAGTCTTGTCATTGTTAGAATAATTGTGTAGTTAGGAGAGTTATCTAGAATAACTTACTAGTTGAGAGAGTTCTCTAGAAAATTGATGTATCTAGAGATCTCCATTGAGCACTATAAATAGCCATGTAATCTTACCATTTGTGATCAAACCAAAAATCAAAGTTTCCTCTTTCAAAAGAATTGTTCTACCTCTCTAATTCACAAAATCTCCAATACTCTCAACCATCTTTTCTAAATATCTCAAGTAAAGTTTTATCCTAACACTAAAAATATAGGGAACCCGTGTTCTGTTAGAGCAGGGTCTTTCTGTTTCGCTGGAAACCAGCTACAGGAAACTCATAAATGAGAAAAACTACGTATTCATTTCTAACAAAAGATTGGAAATTTAATACACAAAACGGATTTATATCAAGTAGTGAAAAGACCATTTCAGCTTCCCAGAGCTTACCAGAAGAGTTAAAAAGAAACCAAAAATATTAACAATGCAATGAAGAAACAAAACCCAAATATCTGAAAACCATATTCAGATAATCATTTACAAGAATAATTTGACAAACAAAACACAAAGAATAAACCAAGAACACAAGAGAAGAATTTCCCAAAAAAAAAACCATAAAGAATCAAAACCCATGTTAGAAACCATATTCAATCATGGCAAAATATTCAGACAAATTAGAAAAGAATGATTTAAAAAAGAACGGAAGAATGGGAACATAAAAACAAGGAGAGGAAAAACGAAAAAGGAATGACATTTCAATGATATGAGAGGAACGATTGTAGAAAAGAAGTAGTAGCCAACTGAAATGATTACAAAAAACATACAAAAATGAAGACTTACGATGATTCAGGAATGTGAGGACGAAGAAGACTAGTGCCCAATTTCGAACAAAGTCTGGGACGTCAGAGAGTAGAAGACGGTATCTGGGTTGCAAAGAAATGATTGAAAAAGAAAGTGAATTGGTTAGTGTAGAAATGTTGAAGATTAACGGCTATTGAGAAAAATGGCGATAGAGTAAAATGATGACTCACATTTTACTCTTCTTCAAATTCAACTAAAGTCTGGGAAAACGAAACTGGGATTGCAAAGTGGAATCAGGTAAAAGGAGTTGAAAATGTTTAAAGATTTTCAATTTATAGAAAAATTTGTTTGAATTATAAATAAGTGAATAAATAAATAAAAATTAACCGGAAAACAAACGGACCTTTCACTGATTCTCTTAGCTGAGGTCTTGCTTCTCTTCAAGCTCAGTGAAGCAGCTTCCTCTAGTAGCTCCGATCCAAGCTTCAATTGTCTCTTCTCTTCTCTTCTCTTCTTGGTGAGAAGGCACTAGGAAATGCCACCTCACCAAGTTTAGCAATTTCTAAGCTTCTCATGAGTTGTCTTTTTGTCTTTCATAAGTTACAAATTGTGCCCTATTAACTAATAATATTAATTATAACAATAGCTATTATATATAGTCTATAATATAATAGCTAAGGGTAAAATCTAAACTAAGTATCTATAACATATAGATGTTAGCAAATTTGAGTGAAAAGACACTATAAAACTTCACTCATCACATAAAAATTCATCATTTTTTTCTCCTTCTCCTC
>JAYMSZ010003502.1:0-10493 GCA_036897665.1 Pelargonium citronellum | reverse complement strand
TTCTCTCTTCTTCTCTCTTCTTCTTTTCTATTTTTGCTGTAAGTCTTCTTTGAAACCCAGAATTAAAGGGTCTTATCAGTGGTATCAGAGCTTCGATTCTCGGCCATGGCAGATACTTCAGCTACTCGGTTACAGAAGGAATTGCAAGCTACTCAGAAGGATGTGGGAGCTATACAGGAGGACTTAAAAGGAGTTCATCTCAAGCTTGAGACAATGGCTCAGGACAACAAGGAAATCAAGACCATGTTGGCAGCCCTGGTTTCACAATCTTCAACTTCATCAGCCAAGCAACCCATGAACTCTTCCCTTACTACTATGCAAATCCAAGCACCAGAAAGGGGTTCTGGTAGTTCATTGTTAGGTGCTCCTCCTGGAGGGATTCATCGTTCTCATAGAAGAGATGGACCTCATTTCGATGGGACTGATTACCTGGGTTGGAAAATGCAATTTGACCAATATTGTGACAAGGAGGGGATCTTAGAACCTGATAAGGTTGGAGAGGCAATGTGTTGCATGGAAGGAAGGGCCCTCAAGTTCCACCAGCACCTCACCAAAATGGTTAGGCTCAGTGGAGCTGCTGAAATTTCTTGGCCAGCCTACATGTTGGAGTTCAGAAAGAGGTTTGTGGAGTCTGAGTTTGATGACCCACTATCTGAGTTGGTTAATTTGAAACAATCAGCAACTGTGGAAGACTTTTATGATGCATTTGAAAGTGTTACTACTTACATAGACCTATCTCCTGAAAATCTCTTAAGTATATTTCTCAGCAATCTTAAACCTGAGATTGGGAAGGCAGTTAGGCTTTTTGCTCCTACCAGTCTGAATCAAGCCCTTGCACTGGCTAAACAATTGGAAAGTATGATGTTCCCAACAAAGAAATCCCCAACTCCCTACAAATCACCCTTTTCCACCTTTTTAAATCACAACCCCACTCCTTATTCTTTAAAAGGAGGCACCACCAGTTCCCAAAATCCAACAACCAAATACCCTACCATAACGCCAAGACCAACCAACTTCTCTAACACCAACAGTAGACCAACACAGCCCCAAAACAACTACCCCAAACCCATAAACCCAAATCCCAAACTGGTACAAGATGAATTGAGAAAAAAGGGCCTCTGTACATGGTGTGGAGCAAGATGGTTCAGAGATCATAAATGCATGAGAGCTCAGATGTATAAAATTGTTATGGAAGGGGATGGGAATATTGATGTGAACATGGAGCAGGAAGGCAATCCCACACAGATAGAGAATGATCAATTGGCTGATGAAGATGGAGAAAACCCAGATTCACCACCTACAATTTCCCTGCATGCTATTTTAGGAATGGATGGTTACCAAACAATGAGGGTGGAAGGCAAGGTAAAAAATCAGAGGGTGATGATCTTGATAGACTCAGGTAGTACTCACAATTTCTTGAGTGCATCTATGGCAAAGAGACTGAGATGCGGAGTGCAAAGACAAAGGGAGCATATGGTGACAGTGGCCAATGGGGAGAAGATTAATACACAAGGAACTTGCAAAAACCTGAATTGGTCCACTCAAGGACTAGAATTGAGCACTGATTTTTGGATATTACCACTTCATGGTTGTGATATGGTGCTAGGAGTGCAATGGCTAGTAACTCTGGGTCCTGTAATCTGGGATTTCCAAGCCTTGACTATGCAATTTGTCAAAAATGGAGTACAGGTGGAATTGAAAGGACTGCAGACTGGAGCAGTGAATCTAATAAGTGATAAGGAGGCTACAAGGCTTCAAACACTGGATGGGAACAAAGGAGGAACTATGTGTGCAGTCTTGATCCAGAACAAGGGAGAATTCACTGAAGAAAGTAAGCAGAGCAAACAATTACCAGCAGCAATTCAAGTGCTCTTGCAAGAGTATGACCATTTATTTGCTACACCTAGTGGACTGCCTCCTAAAAGGGATTGTGACCATACTATTCCACTCAAAGATGGGGAATCAGCAGTTCGAATCAGGCCCTACAGATATCCCACCATTCAGAAGAACGAGATCGAGAAAATGATTGCTGAAATGCTTGAAACAGGTATCATTCGACCTAGTAACAGCTCATTTGCCTTCCCTGTAATCCTTGTCAAAAAGAAGGATGGTACCTGGAGAATGTGCATCGATTATAGGCAACTCAACAGGATCACAATCAAGGATCGATTCCCCATCCCATTGGTGGAGGAGCTTTTAGACGAGCTGGTGGAGGCTGAGTGTTTTTCGAAATTGGACTTACGAGCTGGCTACCATCAGATTCGAATGAAGGACAGCGACATACACAAAACAGCGTTCAAGACACACTCGGGTCACTACGAATTTATGGTGATGCCGTTCGGGTTGTCTAACGCTCCATCCACGTTTCAAGCTCTAATGAACGAGATATTCAGGCCCCTGTTGAGGAAGTGTGTGCTGGTGTTTTTTGACGATATTTTGGTTTACTCAAGAAATGAAATGGAACATGCTCAACACTTGAGGTTAGTATTTCAAATTCTGCAAGACAATCAATTGGTCTTAAAACAGAGCAAGTGTGAGTTTGCTGCTGCTCGGGTAGAATATTTGGGTCATATAATTTGCAATGGGAAAGTAGCCATGGATCCTAGGAAGGTCGAGGCTGTAATGAAGTGGACCAGTCCTATATCAGTCAAGCAACTGAGAGGGTTTCTCGGATTAACAGGATACTACAGGAGGTTTGTGCAAAATTATGGTGCAATAGCTCAACCACTTACCCAGCTACTGAAGAAGGAAGGATTCAGTTGGGGAGAGGAAGCTGAAAGAGCTTTTCAAAGCTTAAAAACTGCAGTTACAACAGCCCCTGTTTTAGCACTCCCAAATTTTAAGGAAATTTTTGTTGTAGAAGCAGATGCTTCTGGCATCGGGGTAGGAGCAGTGTTATCCCAAAACAAAAGACCCCTGGCATTTTTCAGTAAAGCCTTGTCCCCTAAGCATCAGGTCCTGTCTGTGTATGACAAGGAGATGCTAGCAATTCTACTTGCAGTGAAGAAATGGAATGCTTATCTTCTGGGCAGGCACTTCGTTATCAAAACCGACCATCAGAGTTTAAAATTTTTGTTGGAACAACACACAATTACTCCTGCACAACAAAAATGGGTTTTGAAGATGATGGGGTACGATTATGAGATTCAATACAGAAAAGGGAGCACCAATGTGGTTGCAGATGCACTCTCCAGAAACCCAATGACCCTATCTACCCTAAATCTATCTTCCATCCATAGTGACTTGCTGGTCAAGATTGAGCAATCTTGGGAAGCTGATCCCAAACTGAGCAAGGTAGTCCATGCTTTGAAAAATGGTCAATCGAATAACCATACCAGAAAATATGAATGGGTCAATAACCAACTCAGGAGGAAAGGAAGGTTAGTGGTAGGTGATTATGGTGAATTAAGACAAGAGCTGCTCAAACATTTTCACAACAGCCCCGTGGGAGGACATTCAGGGTCACAAGCTACTTATAAAAGAATAGGAACCTTTTTCCAATGGAAAGGAATGAAGAAGACAGTGAAGCAATGGGTCAAGGAGTGTGTCACTTGTCAGCAACACAAGTATGAAACTGTAGCTTCTCCAGGGCTCTTACAACCACTTCCAATTCCAACAAGAGTATGGTCTGATATTTCGATGGATTTCATCGAAGGGTTGCCCAAATCACAGGGGAAAGATGTTATTCTGGTGGTAGTCGACAGACTGAGTAAATACGCACACTTCATTGGGTTAACACACCCATTTTCAGCCTTAACAGTGGCACAATGTTTCATGGATCAAGTATTTAAGTTGCATGGTATGCCCAGCTCAATCGTTTCTAACAGGGATAAGGTCTTTACCAGCAATTTTTGGGGAGCTCTGTGCAAGATGCAGGACATTCAGCTGAATCTATCAACTGCTTACCATCCTCAGAGTGATGGCCAGACTGAGGTAGTAAACAGAGGGTTAGAAACTTACCTAAGATGTATGGCTGGTGAACAACCAAGGGACTGGTTTAAATGGTTACCTCTAGCCGAATGGTGGTACAATACGACCTTCCACACTTCAACTCAGACTACTCCATATGAGTTGTTGTATGGACAATCTCCTCCATCTCATATCCCATACATTTCGGGTTCAGCTAATGTGGATGTTGTTGATAGAAGTCTTAAGGCTAGGGAAGATGCTATTGCTCTGTTGAAATTTCATCTCACTCGATCACAGGTGAGGATGAAAAATCAGGCAGATAAGCATAGGAGTGATAGAAGCTTTGAAGTGGGTGATTGGGTACTACTCAAGCTGCAACCTTACAAGCAATCCTCTGTGGTGAGAAGAAGAAATGAGAAACTGGCTGCTAAGTATTATGGTCCCTACATGGTTCTGCAGAAAATTGGCAATGTTGCATACAAACTTCAACTTCCAGTAGGCTCAAGGGTGCACCCTACATTCCATGTGTCTCAGCTAAAAAAATTTCATGGTCAGCCTATGGGACAACAGCAACTACCAGAATTGGATGAGGATGGAAATTTTAAGAGAGAACCAGTGGCTATTCTTGACAGAATGATGGTGAAGAGGGGTAATCAAGCAGCAACTAAGGTACTGGTACAATGGTCGAATAGTTTTCCTGAAGATGCAACATGGGAATTTTTGTTTGATCTCCAGAACAAATGGCCTGCATTCCATCCTTGAGGACAAGGATGCTTGAGGAGGAGGGTATTGATATGTCCCATATCAGTTGCTGTGTCTTTTTATTATTTTAGTGTTGTTCTGTTTTATTAATTAAATTAAGCATGCTTTGTTGTTGATTTTGCTTTTCCAAGAATGTTCCCTGCACTTGTGCAGAGTGAATATAGAGGAGTTAGTGGGAGTGTAAGGAGGGAATTATCATCAATGAAATGAAACTCCTTCTCTCTTCTTCTCTCTTCTTCTTTTCTATTTTTGCTGTAAGTCTTCTTTGAAACCCAGAATTAAAGGGTCTTATCACCAAGGTAAACAGAAATTTGATGTGTTTAAGTTGGCTTCAAATGTATTGGATTTTCACTTCCTTTTTTCCAATTTGTATTGGGGTTTTTTTCTTTTATATTAAAAATTTAGACTTTTCCACTGGGTTCTAGCTAGTTCATTTTCCGATTTCATGTATCTTCCTTTTGGTTGCTGAGAAAACAAAAGGAAAAGAAAAGAAAGAAAATTTACCATTTCACTGGATTATTTATAAGTCCTACTGCAGCTTAGTTGATTAGCAATTCTGACCTCAGTGAAAGTGAAGTAAAAAAATATTTAAGAATTCAACTAATATAATTTCTTTTGTTTCCCTGCATTTTTTGTTGAGTAATTGAACATATTTTATATTCATGGTGATCTTGTTGGTTCTTAATCCACTGAAATATCCTGAGCATAGTGATCTGTGTTTGATTTTCTTACATTTTCTCACTACCAAACAGAAATAGAGTCTTTTTAACCTTTTGGGATAGTTGTGGTTTCACTTTTCAGTTCTTTGAGATAGTTTGCTTAGTTTCCTAACTTTGTTAAGTTGATGTTCCGTTGCAATTCAGTAAAATCATATAAGCTATTCTGTGATGCAATCAAGTTACAACACGGACAATAAGAAGAATTTGAAGCGTTCAAGATCATTCCCTTACGACATGACAGTGACAGACACTACTGTGACACAGAATCTGGATGATTGTGTTCTTTTTCCTGTTGAGGAGATAGTGCAGAATCCATTGCCGGGTTATGTAGCTCCCACTTCAATCAGTTTTAGTCCTGATGATGGTTTTATAACTTACCTATTTAGCTCTGATCACACATTGAATAAGAAGGTTTTTGCTCTTGATCTAAAGACTTGCAAGCAAGAATTGTTGTTTAGCCCTCCAGATGGTGGGCTTGACGAAAGCAACATATCTCCAGAAGAGAAACTGAGGAGGGAGAGATTGCGGGAGCGTGGGTTGGGAGTAACTCGGTACGAATGGGTGAAGACAAGCTTGAGGAAGAGAGCTATTATGGTGCCATTGCCAGTTGGGGTTTGTTTCCAAATCTCTCACTTATTTGTATCTATGCTCTCATATCACTTTCCACTGAAAATATTGTTTGATGCTTTTATTTATTTATGTTCATAAATGTTGTATTCTAATGATTGAGCATTTTTTTGGTGGGTGACTTATGTTATACAATATTTTGGCCCAATGATCTTATTCTGCTGTGTATTGGCTTTACTTTGCAATAAGTTTTCTTTTGTCTAACTGGTAAAAATGTTAAATGAAGTTTTAGATGAATATTCTTTAACCTCTTTATAATAAGCAAGTTACTGATGTGCCCACAAGGCCCTTGGAATTTTGGTTACGAAAATTCTGATTCTTGTTCCCGGTTGGCAGTTATTGTTTGTGACTACGGGCATGATTCTATTTCGAGCCTGCCGCTATTTGCACTCTGCCTTATGCCACCCTCACTCTTCATTTTGTGAACCAGTGTGTAAACTCTACCTGTACTTGACTTTCAATGTATTCAATCTTCCCATCGTTCTTCATCCTCAAATCCCATATGGTCATTCTCGTTCTAGTATTTTATCACCAAGAGCAAGGCTTTTTGGTTGACTGCAAAGTAAAGCCAGGTTTGGATCTCCTATTCCCTTGCATTATGCTCTCATCCATAATATGTGCCTGCTGACCCACAACCTTCTTCATTGCTTCTTTTGAGAACCATAATCAAAACCCTAGCCCCTTTCCTTGCTGAGATTGACTGTTCATGTTAATTACCTATGGTGGACGGCCAATCTTTCTGTTTTAAACACAGCTTTATGAGGCTAGTGACCTGTAGGTGGAAACTTAAGGAGCAGCTGTTTTTTTTTTTCTAACATACGTCAGTTTTTTGTTACATTCACTTGATGAAGTAAGAATTTTTGGTACAAGTGAATAATTGCAAACACTACGTGGTAGAAAATATCTAACTTCTTCTCACACGAAGCACAAATGAAACTCCAATATTTGGTGAGGCCCTCATCTAGCTGCCGCTTGTTGGTTGTTCTAAATATAGCTTTATGGTGCATATATTTTTTTTTTTTTTAAATTATGAGTGTAATTTGTTCATTACAAATTATATTTTCACCTTTCTTTCTTTGGCTGATGGTAGTTTAAACAATGCCAGTTTCCAACAGATTATGAAATGTCTGACATCGATGAATTTGCAGTAATATACCTGATCTCACCTCTGATTGCTCATATTTAATTTCTTTATTTGGAGATGTCACTATCAAGTATCAACCTGGATGTCTTTTTTTTTTTTGGACAGATATATTTTCAGGATCTTTCTTGTTCAGAACCAGAGCTCAAGCTTCCAAGTTCATCATCTTCCCCGATTATTGATCCGCATCTCTCTCCAGATGGTACCTTGCTTGCTTACATAAGAGACAGCGAGTTGCATGTCTTAAGTCTTCTATACAATGAAGTGAGGCAATTAACATTTGGGGCCAATGGGAATGCAATTGTAAGTTTAAGTTCACGAGTATTCACTTAAAACATCTCATTGTGGCAACAGTATGTTGGGTAAACCATGCTTTGGTTTGGTTTGGTGCAAAGAAAAATTCAGATGGATCCTAAAATTTGATTGCTTGAAACATTGAACCAAGTTGATAAGGTTGAATTTGGGCCACTTTCAATAGGTTTATACATTTCAAAGTTCCAAATGTAAAATCCATTGTTTCCATGATATATATTAGCAAGGAGACAATTTTGAACATTTTTAATTTTGAAGAAAATTACAGGAACTATGTTCTTTATAAATATTTTTATTGAGAAAGTGCATGGCAATGAAATACAAGTAAGTTTTATTGTTGACGGGTAGCGACTTTTTTGGCCTTCGATAAATCTAAGATCTGATTTCTTATTACTCACCTTACCTCTTTGCTATAACATGATTAGCTGGATGGATGAAACTAGTTAAATTTTTTAAGTGGCTGACCATTAGTTTTCTTTTGTTCTTGAATATGACACCAGTTTCTTGTGTATTTCAGACTCACGGCTTTGCTGAATATATAGCTCAGGTGAGAATTTCACTCTCTCACAAGCAAGAAAGTTACTCCATAATGTTATAGAATACGGAGTACATAAATGATGCTTTATTCATATATCTGTGGGTATGATATAATATTTTCTGAGGATTCTGTAATCTTGCTTTTTTGCAGGAAGAGATGGATAGGAAGAATGGGTTCTGGTGGTCACTAGACAGCAAGTTTATTGCGTTCACAGAAGTTGATTCGTCAGAGATTCCTCTTTACAGAATCATGCACCAAGGTAAAAGCTCAGTTGGTCCAGAGGTACAAGAAGACCATGCTTACCCATTTGCAGGAGCCTCGAATGCCAAAGTTCGCCTTGGGGTAGTTTCCAGTGCTGGAGGTCCTGTAACTTGGATGGATCTTCTCTGTGGAGGAACAGATAATTTGCACGGTGACGAGGAATATTTGGCAAGAGTATATTGGATACAGGGTAATGTTCTCACAGCTCAGGTTTTAAATAGGTCTCACTCCAAACTTAAGATCCTTAAATTTGATATCAAGACGGGCCACAGAGAAGTTGTATTTGTAGAAGAACACAAGACTTGGATCAACTTACATGACTGCTTCACTCCCCTGGACAAAGGAGTCACCAAATTCTCAGGAGGATTCATCTGGGCGAGTGAGTGTACAGGATATAGACATCTTTACCTGCATGATGGGAATGGGGCTTGCATGGGGCCTATCACACAAGGTGACTGGATGGTTGAACAAGTTGCTGGCGTTAATGAGGCTGCAGGGCTTGTATACTTCACTGGAACTTTAGATGGACATTTGGACTCTAATCTTTACTGCACTAAATTACATGCTGATGGGAACCTTCCCTCGCAGCCTCCAGTGAGATTAACTCGTGGCAAGGGAAAGCATGTAGTTGTGCTTGATCATCTTATGCGGAATTTTGTTGATGTCCATGATTCACTTGATTCTCCACCTAAGGTTACATTGTGCTCGTTACATGATGGAAGTGTAATCACGACTCTTTTCGAGCAACCAGCCACTATTCCAAGATTCAAAAGGCTTCAATTGGAACCTCCAGAGATATTTCAAATACCAGCAAATGACGGGACTATATTGAATGGGGCTCTATATAAGCCCTATGCAGAAAAGTTTGGACCCCCACCTTACCGAACTGTGATCAGCGTCTATGGTGGTCCATGTGTACAGCTTGTCTGTAATTCATGGGCAAATACGGTTGACATGAGAGCGCAATATCTACGGAGCAAAGGAATCTTAGTATGGAAGGTCAGTATGCATATCTTCATTGTTAGAATTATCTAATCCATAAAGTCCACAGGTAGAGGAACATGGGAAACTCTTAGTTCTTGAGCAGTTGTTGTCTCTATTTTATGTTTATGTGAAGCATAGATGATAACATTAAACAATACAACTGCTCCTCGCTTCATTTATTCGAGTGCCATGAATATAGCTTTAAGACTGCATTTCCTACCTTCATTTGATTGGTTTTAGTGAAAAAAAGAGAGAAAATTTTGCTGCTTTGACATTTGCAGTTGGACAACAGAGGAACTGCACGACGCGGTCTAGATTTTGAAGGGTCTCTTAAACAGAATGTTGGCGGTATTGATGCCGATGATCAGCTGACTGGAGCCGAGTGGCTAATCAAACAAGGGCTATCAGAAGCCGGGCGGATTGGGTTGTACGGGTGGAGCTATGGTGGGTATCTCTCAGCCATTGCCTTGGCTAGGTTTCCTAACATCTTCCGATGTGCAGTATCTGGAGCCCCTGTTACTTCGTGGGATGGGTACGATACATTTTACACAGAGAAGTACATGGGATTGCCATCTGAGAATCCAACAGGTTACGAGCACAGCTCCGTGATGCACCATGCTGACAAACTGAAAGGTAAGCTGTTGATAGTGCATGGTATGATCGATGAAAACGTTCATTTTAGACACACTGCTAGGCTTGTGAATGCTCTGGTGGCTGCTGGGAAGACTTATGAACTCCTGATTTTCCCCGATGAAAATCACATGCCGAGACAGCGCAGGGATCGAATTTACATGGAGGAAAGGATTTGGGAATTCATAGATAGAAATTTGTAAAGTAGCAAAATCTGATGGTTTTTACTTTTTACTTGTTCCTTGTCCATATATGAGATCTTACTTTTTACTTGAAATAACCATTTACTTGAGATGCACGCAACTCAGTTTATAAACAAAGAAAATCCATCTTCAGAAATTATACCATTTCTGTTTCGATTGTCTCTCTATATCATCTCCAGGAGCAGAAACATAGCCTCAATTTTCTCAGGAACCAAACAGGTTAGAATTTTTTTTTTTCCTTTTCTCTTGCTGCTATGTTGATTTCCCCTAAAAAGAAACAGACCCAAACCTCTCTTCCCCAAGAAATCATCACTGACATCCTCTGGAGGCTACAAGCGAAACCCTTGATCCGCTTCAAGTCCGTTTCGAAGCAATTCTCCGATCTGATCCAATCCCCACACCTGGTC
>JAYMSZ010003501.1:0-10493 GCA_036897665.1 Pelargonium citronellum | reverse complement strand
GACGGAGTAGTGTTGAGGTGATTCAATGAAACGGCGATGAGGTGTGGGGCAGAGAAATGGAGGTTAGATCTGACGGTGGTGTACAGGTGAGGTGTGATAAGCTTCCGGCGCCGGTGGTGATCCCGCGGACGCGGTTGCAGGTCTGGTTTGTTCGCGTGTGCACGAGCATTTTGCTCTGGACCTGTGTGGTTCAGCTGGTGGCCGTCGGGGGGCTATGGCATCCACGGTTGCTAGCAGGGATATCGAATCGGGGAGCCGTGTTGAGGCCACTTCCGCTCAATGTCGAGGAGGCTGTGCAACCGCCTCCGCCTCTTCCTCCGGCAAGTGAGTTCCTTGTTGCATGTCATGTTTTTCATGTGTTTGCTGTCATGGATGAGGTTTTTAATGTTTTGAGACAATTGAGGCTTGACTGGAAGTAGATGAGAGTGAGACAGTTTCAGTGATTGAAGTTAGAGCTGAGCAATGTTGTTAATGTTCTGTTTCACTAATTCAGCTAAGATGATTTGCTTTCATAAGTGATTTTATATTAGTGTCGATTCAAACTTTGCATTTTCAAGGTTTAGATTAGATCATTAAAGAGAGCATGTGATGCTAGGGAGTTAGTTTTAGCTAGCCAAGAGTTTGTTATTCTCTACAGTCAACTCAGTGCTGCAGAATGCTGATCACTACTTGGGTCTTATGTCCAAAACTGAGTGTATCATTTGTATAACTAGTACTATAATGACAAAATAAAGTTACGAGTTGCATGCATGCAATCATGGTTTGGAAAGTTATATTGCAAATTCCAAGACCTGTTGGTTTATATCTTTTGAATCCAGTAGGAACCTATTGCAGGTTGTCACAGATCCGTTTGCTTTCTTTCCAGAAATTAAACTTAGTTCACAAGTTGCCCTATCAGGAAATGAAAAGGCACTTGTTATGGGTTCAGTTAGTATTGGATTCAAGGTTTTTCACCATTGAAACTGTGCCAGTTTGTCAGGTGCTTGATCAAGTTTCTGACTGATGCAATTTCTTTATATGTTTTTGTGTTTGTCCCTCTTCTCCAAATGGAAGTTACCTAGTGAAACCCAGCACATCTGTCTCTTGTTTTTTCATTTACAACATCATATTATTAGGTGACAATTCAAATATCATGATTGAGTATTGACTTAACAAGTGTGTGATCACTATGATGTGGAGTATCTTTTTCTTGCAATCTAAGTTATATGAAACACTATAATTTTTAGCAGGATTCTTTTAAATGTTTTCTTTTTTCTTGTGTTGGCAAAATTAGATGTTTTGACACTGGAAAATTTGCAGGGAACTATACAAGTAATGGCTTTCTTATGGTCTCCTGCAATGGGGGCTTAAACCAAATGCGTGCTGCGGTTGGTATTTATTTTATTTCTTTTCTTATTTCATGGATACACTTCCTGTGTTAAGATAATTACTTGGCTAAAATGGTGTTTCAGATCTGTGACATGGTGACTGTTGCTCGGCTTTTAAATCTTACATTAGTTGTCCCAGAGCTTGATAAAAAATCTTTCTGGGCTGATCCTAGGTATATTCATTTTACTTCAAAATCTGTACTTCCTTTTACCATGGCTGCTTTAAGATTTTAAAACTAATTAATTATCCCTTTGTAGTTTAAAGGATATCTTTGACTCATCAATTTTTTGTAGGAGTTTTGAGTACCATTTTGACTTGGAGTTCTCTTTGCAGTAATTTTGATGACATCTTCAATGTGAAACATTTTATTGATTCACTGAGAGATGAAGTACGAATTATCAAGAGGATTCCAAAGAAGTTTAATAGGAAATATGGAGTCCAGCCACTTGAGATGCCTCCTGTTAGCTGGTCAAGTGAAAAATACTACTTGGAACAGGTCTGTAGACTTTTTCACTAGTTTCTATGTCCATTATGTATCTGTTCAGAAGCTCGTGCTTAGATGATGCGGTCAATATTTGGTGGTTCTTCTCCTTAGATGTTTAAATATTTAATTTGCTAATAACTTTTCTTGACTACTATGATTAGCTAGTGATGCTGACCTAGGTTTTTGATGACCAGTCCTATGTATGGGTAAAAAGTTAATCCACATCATCTCATGTAGAATGGGTCTCGGTCTCTAGACAGAAGGTTTTGAACAAAGGTCATGTCCTTATCGTTCTGCTAGTGTTCAAAATTTTCTGTTGTCTTTCTCTTAGGGCTTCTGTATAGCGTTTAACTATCGTGCAAAAAAAGGAGTGAATTGCTTTTCTCATCCTATGAACAAACCTTTTAAGATCTTTTCAGTTCCAGAACTGGTCTGTTTTCCATTTTTATTCTTGTCCATTGGCACAATAGTGAAAGGCGAATCTGCTCTAGCGGTGCGATGTTGGTGTTGGGACAAGATAACCGACCTGGCGACAGCATGACCAGATCTACTCTCAACTTGCGTTGGTGGTGGTGAAAAGAAAATTGACTTGCAGTGAGAATAGAAGATGGAGAGATAGCTCACATGATGGTGTCAGTGACTAGATCAGTGGTGTTGATTTACAGTGGGCCAGTGGCTAATATGTTTCCTGGGAGAACTCTATTAGTGGTGGCACAAAATGCATTTTGAGAGAGATTGGGAGTTGAGATGGCTTTGATGATGATTCGTTCTTACAAAGATGAGTTGATTGGGCTTTTTTCGATAGTGGTGTTTGTAATGGGGGTTGAGAGTAGAAAGGCCGAGAATGGAGAGCTTGAGAATGGTAGAACTCAGATTGGGTAGTTATGACTGATTTTGGTTGCTGGAAACTGTTTTGAAGAAGTGAAATTAAAAGCTAAAGATAGGGTTCATATTGGGTAGTTACTAATGTTTCCTTTTTTATTTCAGCACTGAGTCATATTCCTTATTTAGAAGGGTATTTTAGTCATCCAGTATATTATTAACATCGTTATTAACAAAATGGGTTTTGCAAAGTTCAGATCCTAAGTTACGAAATAAAGTTCTGGGTATTCGTGTGTGAAACATGTATAGTACAGGGTACACATTTGAAATTTTCCCTATAATCATAGCTTAATCGCTGGTATGCATCCTGGTAGAATTAATGTGGTTTGTGTACAGACAACCAAGCCATCCTTAATTCTGCTTCCAGAGTACCAGGTACCAATTGCATGAATTTATGCGGATCTAGTTCATTAGAAAATAATCATCTCTTAATCACAGGTATGCATTGCGGTAGACTTCTTGTTTACCTCACTTACACATTTCTTTTTCCCAAAATGAGCATGAAAGTGAAATGCTGATCTAGTTAAATTGCAAACAAACTTCCTCAGACATAGATCTATTCTGAGGTTCTATTACCTATTTCCATGATATCCTTTGAGTTTTGTCCAGACCAACATTTTATCTTTCCCTTGATAAGTTGATTTTGCTTCTATCTTTTCTCCACGATTTTTATAGGGTAGATATATGTAAGCAGATTACGATTTTTATAGGGTAGTTAGTCTCTAATCTTTAATTGCAGAACTGCTACTCCTCAAGAGGAGTGTTAGTTAATAGGAACATTATTGTTTTAGCACTTGAACTTTTAAAAGTTGAAAATTTGATGTGGAGATTTTGATCCAATGATATAACAGGGATGCAGTTAAGGTAGGCTTTATTTTCACCTTCTTGGAGGCACAAGATACAGTGATTAGGTTGTCATCATATTGACAGTATTTCTTGGTGAGATAGTTTAATTTCTTTCTTATAACTCAATA
The DNA here is from genome assembly GCA_036897665.1 of Pelargonium citronellum. Classification (NCBI taxonomy): domain Eukaryota; kingdom Viridiplantae; phylum Streptophyta; class Magnoliopsida; order Geraniales; family Geraniaceae; genus Pelargonium; species Pelargonium citronellum. The sequence continues at coordinate 6,785 of JAYMSZ010003501.1, read as the reverse complement.
AATCTATTCTTAGCTGGCTTATATTATTGTTATGGCAAGTGCATGTGTTGCCAAGGGTGCCACATATATATTACTACTCTTTGGTAGTTCAAATTGAATAGTGGAAATATTTTTGTTATGACAAATGCATGTGTTACCAAGGGTGCCATGTTTATATTGCTACTCTTTAGTAGTTCAAATTGAATAGTTGAAAACAAATGCATATGTTAACTCTCGTCATTGCATTTTAGGTATGCTTCATGATTACTTGGGTAAATAATGCATGTATTGAAATTCTAACCAAGATGCATCTATGATGCATAGTGCTACATACTGATCTATTGAATTTGATTCTATGGTGCAGATTCTAACTCTTTTTAGCAAGAATCCGGTGATACACTTCAACAAGACAGATGCTCGTTTGGCTAATAATGGGATCCCACTTGATCTTCAGAAACTCAGGTGTCGTGTCAATTTCCAGGCCCTGAGATTCACCCCTAAGATTGAGGCTTTGGGCTACAAATTGGTTCATATTCTTCAAAAGAATGGACCTTTTGTAGCTTTGCATTTAAGATACGAAATGGACATGTTAGCTTTCTCAGGATGCACTCATGGTTGCACTGATGAAGAAGCTGAAGAGCTCAAACGGCTGAGGTTTGTCTCATTTTAAAGTTGATGTTTTCTCTGTCTTATATCAAGGCCTGATTTATTGGCTTCTGTGAAGATCTATGTGATGTTGTCATCAGTACGATGAACATATTCTTTTTGGTTCGCAATAAAGTCTCAACAAATGATATTAGTCGCATTATCTGTCTGCTACCTAAAGTATAATTAAAATAGTTGAAGAAGAGTTCCTTTTCTAGGGGTTTCAAACTGAACTATAAATAGAAGGTTGTTAAGATGTAACCCAATGATCAGAATCATGACAAGATAAGATCCAACCTCAGAATAATTACTGATTTAGTAAATTCAGATGTGAATTGAAATAGTAGGTTCTAAGATGTAATATGATCAGATTTTGTGCCATCGCATGTATCTGAAATGATGCATTATGGGAGCACATTCAGTGGTTACATAGTGGGCCAATTTGTCAAAATTGGGTTCTTCCGATTCTGTTTTTGCATTTTATGTCAGATGTTGTAAAGTTCCATCTGGATTTGGAAAAGTTTGAGCAGAGAAAAATTGGTTGCATTCAAGAATTTTTACCTTTCCTACACTGCACTCAAGTTTTCCAAGATCCAGAGAGCCTGAAATAACTATTCTTTTCACTCTTCAAAAATATATAATGATTGTACTGTGATCATAACACAATTCTTTTATGGAACTTACATTCAGGTACGCGTACATTTGGTGGAGAGAGAAGGAGATAGTATCTGAAGAGAGGAGACAACAAGGTTTATGTCCTCTTACACCAGAGGAGGCAGCACTGATTTTGCAAGCATTAGGATATGATAATAACACACAGATTTATATTGCATCTGGTGAGATTTATGGAAGTGAACGGAGACTTGCGGCACTAAGAGCTGCATTTCCTCGAATTGTGAGTTATTGCTATCTTGCATCTCCTTACATTTTTATTTTTCAAATCTTCTTCTCTAGATATAACAGTTAATGTTTGAGGAAGAATTGCCTTAGCCTAAACCATGCATTAGTTTCATATATTTGCAACATGTACAAGCCTTATTGGCTGGTTTGGTGCTTGTGATATCAACACGAACTTAAAAGAATACCTTTTCACATGGGAGATTAATGGCAAATAGTCAAATTAGATTTTCGTTTTGGGTAGCTAAGAAGTGTTATGCTGTCCTGATTTTCCCAAGTAAAAGAGTAGATCATCTATTTACAAATAATATGTGCATATTGAGGTGGGTATGAATGAAATATTAATGAGGTGTTATGGGTAGTGGTAGAACATTTCTAAGTAACCTTCTTTTAGCTTTTTGCGTCCCATTGATAGTCAGTGACTAAGCTGCTGCTTGTATTTTTGCACTATCCTCTTTTAGATCTCAAATCCACGTAACATTTCAGGTCAAAAAGGAATCACTGCTAGATCCGGCGGAGTTGCAGCAGTTTCAGAATCATTCATCTCAAATGGCTGCTCTTGACTTTATGGTTTCAGTGGCCAGTAACACTTTCATTCCCACCTATGATGGAAATATGGCCAAACTCGTGGAAGGTCATCGCAGGTATACCTGCTCTCACGGGGATTTTTTATTTTTGGGGTCTAATTTGTTAAAACAAAGCAATGCTATTTATTATCCAGATCTATTCAAGCCTTTTCTGATCGGTTTCTGATTGGTTTTTGTTTAGGTTTTCTGGGTATAAAAAATCCATTCTTCTTGACCGGAGAAGACTTGTGGAGTTGCTGGATTTATATCAGAATAACACAATCCCATGGAATGAATTCGCAGATGCCGTACATTTGATGCATGATAAAAGGCAGGGGCAGCCAATTCTTCGTAGGGTTATCCCAGACAAGCCTAAGGAGGAAGATTATTTCTACGCAAACCCACAGGAGTGCCTTTGTGAAGGATCAAATTGTGATTTTTTACCGGGCGCTTCAAACTCGACTAATCTACTGTGACTGCAAGTGGTGTGAGCGCGCTCACACATGCCAGAGTTTCGCAAGAAACAATATAAAAGTTCCTCATTTGTAGATCCAAGTTCGTCATTACAAATATCACCATACAATAGATAGCGAAATGTCATGTTGAAACATCCTACAGAGTTCCTGCAGTTGGTTTCTAATTTTCTCCACTACATTCTGTGAGAAGAAAGATGCCGTCTTGTTTATACTATTGAAATTTGAGATGTTTCACATACATAAACCAGAAATTTCCTAGCTTTCTTAATAGCCAACCTCCATATCATTGTATACTGTTGAGATCATCATTATTCTACAATAGGGAAATGTGGACATGAAAACCTCAAAAATATGAAATACAAGATTCACATGATAATGTTGCATATTTTGGTTTTTGGTTTTTGTTTCTCCCCCAGCTAGAAATGCTTGCCATGACCTCAGTTCACCGACACAAGACCTAGCTACTTGGGAGTGGAGCAAATGATTTGACCTTGTTCCCCAACCAGACCAAGTTCCTTGATCCTCCTTTCTTGGTAATATTCCATCTCATCCAACTTCCCTTCCCTCTCCTCGAACATCCCGTCAAGCTGTTGCAGCACTCGCTTCTCTCCCGCTCTTACCCCGATCGCCATCTCCAGCCTCGTATCTAGCTTCCCTCCTCCCAACAACATCTCATCCTGAAAACAACCTTTGTTTAGCAAAGTTGCATGTTTTGAAGGAAACTAAAGATGCTACAAGGACAAGAGCAAGCCCAAAAACTAAGCTTTGTTTGCTTACCTCTTCAATGGTAGTGTGGTAACCAGAAAGAGCAGATTTACAGGCATCTCTGACTATTTTGCATACTAACTCCTCATTGCCAGGGCTTACAGGATTCTCAAGGTGGCTCCAAACTGAGTTGCTGAACACAGACTCCAACAGGAAAGCATCAGAATCCGCAAGTGCAACCAGCCGCAGATATGGAAGCATTGTGGGTGGCAGAGGACAATACAAGAAAATGTCAAAGTACGCCGTCTCACCCAAGCCGTTGGATTCAGCAATGATTAGCTTCTCATCAAAGAGCGGGTCTGATTTCGAAATCTTCAAGGTTATGGTATATGCATGACGGTCTGAGTTCAACTCTATAAATCCGTAATCCATTGCTAGCTGAGCATTGCTCTTATTCAAAGAATATTGAATGAAGATCTGTCAATGTAAGGAAAGGTTGTCAAAGTCTATAAAACACATTTCAGAGGCACATAGTATCAGAAGTGAATCTTAAAATGCACATCTGAGAAGCACTTGAAAGAACAAAATGAGAGAACTTCACCTGCTCGCCGGCCTTGACAGAAGCCGGAGCTCGCAAAGAAAACAAGAGATCCCAAGAGAAAAGGCCCGCCGGTCCATTTACCTCAACAGCATGTTTCTCTGTTGTTATGCATGAACTGTGGTTGATCTGATCAATGGGGCAGGTTGGAAGAAAGTTCAAGTTCAAAACTGAATTGAAGTTTCATTTTATAGAAGAGTTCTATCAGCAAAATTGGAAAGCCAAAAGTGGAGCAAGTGAACAAAATATTGGTCATGATCCCAGAACATGACATGAAGAGGGAATAGGAAGACCTTACCAAGTCTACAAGAGGCATCATCACAAGATTTTGCTCGCGAAGGCGCGAAAATGCCCGCGATCGGCCCATCCCAAATGCCCACATGAAATCATCTAAGCTTATTGGATAGGGAAATAACTCACTGTTAGGCACTATGATCTCTTCTTCAACTTTCAGAAACTCACTCAAAACATATTCTTTCACACTCAGTGTTGTGCTCAGCAGTTGAGTCCCTGTACAGTTCCAATCAAACCCCAAAAATCACAGAAATATATCAGTCTCTATGAGCCAGAACTTGGAAATTGTCACAACTATCAAAATTAACAAAGTGCAAGACAAACCTTGGAGCTCAGAAAGCTCCTCCTCTGACCTGCATTGGAGTTACAATTTGCAGAAACAACAATCATCAACAACTTCATAATTTCAAACCCATTGAAGAAAAAGAAAAAAAGAACGGATTTTGAAGCCGAACCCACCAATATATCGTAGAATCGGTGCGATCTGGAAGTATATCAAGATAAGCCCGCCACGGCGTGTCGTCCCTGAGCTTCTCTCTTACGAGAAACAGAGCGACGGAGATCCATGGCTTTAGCCCCTCACAGACATCACCAATTTCTGAAGCCGCCACCGCGTCTGGGTTGATCCATAGCCTTCTGGGGACCGCCACGACGGGCTCGCCTTGCGCAATGTCTCTCGTCGCAACCAGGCCCAGGCCTTCCGGGACGAAACTGGGCTTCACCGGCGTCTTGGCAGAAACCACGCCATCGGCAGAGAGCCAGTCCCAGAAAGTCTGGACTGCTGGAGGCAGAGGTGGTGGTGGTGGTGGTGGTTGGGAAGATTCCGATGACCGGAGGGAAGCGACGGAGAGAGGTCTCTTGAAATGGAGAGGTGGTGGTGCTGATAGTGGAAGTGAAAAGAAGTGTTTAATGATTTTTGAAGAACAGGGGAAAACAGAGGAAGCAGAGTATGAGAGTGTATAGGGACTGGCCATCTCTCTGTTTCCTTCTCCCACACAGGATAGATTTTAGATATAGATTTGTATAGCTTGTGGTTGTGGATAGGCTTAGCACTGTCACGGCCTGTGTTATTGGATACAATAAAATACAATCCAACTGGATTCTTTCTCTTCTCTAATTAAGTCTCAACAACGATCACAAGTTCACAACATAACATATTACATATATAAAGACATTGCAGAACCCTGTCAACGGTTAAAGAGTTGTTTCAACATAGCAAGTTTTAAGTTCGAATTTTAAATAATGCCTACATGTTAAAACTTAAAATTTGATAAGGAGAGTTTCGCCGTCCTCATGATCCTTTCCGGCTCGAACGGATATTAGTCAGAGCGTAGTTTGACTTAAAAGTGCGTTAAAATTTGGTAGGAAGAACTTTGCTGCTATTGTGGTCCTACCTGGCTCGATTGGAAATTAGTCTGAGCATGGCATGACTTAAAGATGTTGATCCCGGGTTGATCACAGACCCACTACTACTATGTTTTTGGTTTATAAAAGTTTGTCAAACATTACAAGAGTTAGGATACTTTCACGGTCATTCGACGACAATATAAGCAGAAGGTGGGCGCTCATAAGAAGGTGAACGCCCATAAGAGTGGGAAATAAGATTACAATTCAAATAAAGAGAAAAAACAAAAATTGGCTATAAAATCTACCTCAAGATTTTTTTCTCTCTCTACCGGTAACAACATGAAATCTTTAAAACGGAAAAAGTTAGTCCATTCAAGAGTGAGAATTACAACAAGGAAAAGAAATGTAACAAAGATAGCATCCATTTCATCAATAATGAATGATCATCCTACTATTTTTAAAATCACCATTAGTACTTCGACTACACATTTTCTTCGTTGGTGCTCAAAAACTCAATTTGTGAAAAAATCAACAGAAAACATAACCTTCAGTAGTCACATGAGAGGCACATGTCAATATTTAGTAAAAAAATTAATGGTTAAAGTTATCATTGACTCTCCAACTATACACTCATATCACGGTTGATCCTCCTACTATTTTTAAAATCATCATTGGTACTCTAACTACACATTATGTTTGAATCGTATAAGATTCATATTTTTAGTGTAAAATGAGCGGATTGTCTTATCCAATAAGATCTAGTCGTTTTTTTCAAGAGAAAATCAATTTGATCCAATTCAAAATTGATCAAACTGAATTTTTGTCTGACTGAATTTCAAATGCGCGCAAATTCGAATTCAAATTGTCAACTAAGCGACAAGTGTATTAAAATTGATGATGAAGATGATTTATTTACAAAATATCAAATAGTCGGGTGAAGTGATTTATTTACAAATATTTGATATTTTTTAAATAAACATCTTCATCGTCATTTTTAATAAACTTGTTGTTTAGTTTGACAATTTTTTTTATATAAAAAAAAGCTACATCACTTTGTATTATATTTCGGTTAAACTGCTTTTTTAACTGCAGTAAATTTTTCTACTCTGATTAGAGCTTACAATTTGAATTCGAATCTGCGCGCATTTGAAATTTATTCTGACAAAAATTCAATTCGATTAATTTTGAATTGAATCAAATTGATTTTCTCTAGCAAAAAAAAAAACATGTTATATTGGATAAGACAATCCGATCATTTTACACTAAAAATATGAATAT
>JAYMSZ010003500.1:0-10494 GCA_036897665.1 Pelargonium citronellum | reverse complement strand
TTTATAAACCCCCTGATGGGGGAGAGTGCCGATTTATAAAACCCCTGATTGTGCGTTCAAGTGAAACTCTACCAAAAAGGTTAACCTTTTAGTATGGGAAGCACAAGCCATTGTATTTAGCCCAATTATTGAAATTTCACATGAATGGATAGATCAAAGCACTTAAAGTTCATCCTAGAAAGTCATCGTATATACTGCCACAATGGAACTCATAACATAAATTACTCAACAGAAAATAAGTGTAATTCCATTATTCAAGATGCTAAGAGGTAAAGACTCACTGGCCGTAAGGACGCTGATGATCAAGCTCATTGTAAGGATCAATCACAAGTCCACGCACTCCATACCTTAAAACAGCTGCTTTAGCAAGACCAAGAACCCATTCTATATTTGGAAGGCTATCGTCCTCACATCTAGTTGACATCCCATTGGTTGAACAACAAACAGCATAAATAATACATAAATAAATTTAAAAAAACATATGGCATAATGAGTTGATTCAGGAAAATATTATGAACCTCAGCATGAAAACTAATCAATGACAAAAACTATTTGCAGCAAATATATGCAAAGTTCTTCACAGCAAGCCAGGAGACATGGAGATCAAAAAGAAAAAAAACATGCTTGACTTATTGAGATGTTTATTGCGGTGAGAAAACTAGTAAATATAACGTCATTATTCTTTGGTCAATGAGAGACTCCGAGATCCAAAACATAAATTCCTAAAAAATCTGTGTAGCATGCATTACAAAATCAGGACTTATTCTACCCATAAATCAGGTAGAGTCTGAATTATAGCAAGACGATGAAGATTTTTACAACTCAGCCGATAACATTCAATCTACATGCCTACTATAGATACTATAAGCAAAAAAAAATTAATCACCAGCCTTATAATGAAGCCCAGGTGCTAAACTGAAAAAAAAACAAATAAAAGAAATGATGCACCCTTGATAATAACAAGTACAAGACAGAGCCCCAGACAGCATTACAAAACATGCATGTTAAAATAAATTAACTCCTGTTCATAAATAAATTAAATGGCAGAAAATTAGAAACTGTAACTCACCTGATGAGATAAAATGTTTCACTCAACCATTGCTTCCCTTGCTCCAGTTCCTCAACACTCATCCGCTCAATAGATTCTCCATACCTATCATGCAGAACAGAGAGTAAAGCAAGGTAAAGTTTAAGAAAGATAAGACTAACCAAGAAGCAGAAACAAATTTTCATCTACAGGTTATAAGTTACTCTAAATTTCAATAATTGGCTACATATAAAGATTTTGGCTTCCACTACTAAAATATCGACATTTTTAGTAAGGATTCACTAGCACCATTATATATGTAACTCATTTCTTTCATATTTATTCAATGTGGGACTTATTTCACCCACTTCAACACTCCCCTCACATGCGGGCCTCACATTTTTTATATTTCTTATATCGGTAAGCTCGACGCACAATCAGGGGCCTTTCAAATCAGCACTCCCCCTCATGTGTAGGTTTTTATCTTCCACACGTGGGCCCCTGCAGGCATGTCCATCAACAAGCGGGCCGAAGATCACAAGGGGTTCTCTAGCCCGCATGCAGATGGACATGCATGCGGCGACCCACATGTGGAAGATGAACACATACACTTAAGGGGAGTGTTGAATTATAAGACCCTTGATTGTACGCGTGTCGACTGTCAAGCCCTCCAATAAAATATACATGTGAGCCTCACGTGAGGGGAGTGCTGAAGTGGGTGAAATAAGTCACACATTGGATAAATATGAAAGATATGAGGTTGATCTTTTAGTAACGGAAGCTCAACCCATCATGTGTAGCCTAATATAAGTTTAACAAGTTATATCTCCATTTTCCATCTACAACAATAACCATAGTTGAGAGCATAGTAACGATTAAAGATAATAATTTTAATAAACGACATGACAAGCCGGAATATACTAAACCATAACTTTTACATTAATAAAATACATATTTTATATATTGAACAGCTAGATATTAAAAACAAAATTTCATAGATAAAGGAAGACTCCAATGTAAATCTTGTTGCCCTTTTATCAAGAGACTAATATTCGAAGCTTTGCACATGTAAATAACTCCTAATGAACTGTTTACATTCTAGTATACTTACTGAAATCAGAAAAAAAAATTCAATTTCTCACAAGATCTCTCAATTTTCCTCATTGATATCGAGGATTCAAATGTGAACATAAACAAAAAAAGGACATTTCTTAAGCCCGCTCAAGATTTGAAAAATGTTTTCTACGCTGTCACTAACATGTCATTCTATTACACATTACTAACATGTATATACACAAGAAACACACAATAAAATTTACTAGTTATGAGAAGGGATCATGGCAGAGTCAAAATGTTGAATTAAGTAATTGGAGGAATAGTGTTGTATAGGTTATAGATCCTCCCAGAGTATCTTACTGGATTGCCATAAATATTTAGAAAATCGAGTAAGTTTTTCTCATAATAGATAAACACATCTGTATAAACCAACTAAAAAGTGTAATGAAATTAAAGTAGAGATAATTGGTTAGTGACAGTTGAAGACATGAATAGATAAAAGGAAACATGAAATTCTTCGGCCTCTCAATTAGTTCTCGACTATTATATCTTAAATCCAACCTGAACAATTCCTATAGCATTGATGACAAAATTAGAATACTTCAGTTTTTGTCAATGCAGATATCTTACCTTATTTATTACAGAACTAATTTACATTAATCTTGGGAATCGATACAACAATTAGGCAACCAACATAAATTGAAAAGTAACCATATGCAATATCATGATGCAGTTTCGAGTTACCTTTCATTAAAAAAGGGTTTCTTTATACGCTTCTCCAAAAGCTTCCTAGCATGATCACGAACCTATTGACAAGTAAAACCAAATAAGTAAAGGTGAGGAGATAGTTCAGCATGCAAACATGAAAGAAGTGGCAAGATTCAGTCGCAAATTCCACCCAAATCCCATATAAGGGTTTTACAAGTCCAAAAAGAAATGTCATTTTGTTCGGCTTTGATACAAGTGCTAAAAGAAATCAAACTAAAAGCTAGGCAGCCAGCTTGTTGAAATGCCAATGTCGACTGCAAGGTTGAAACTTCAAACTCCCTTCACTTCTAATGAGATGCAGTTCAGAAAATCTATTGCGAAGATAAATCTATGTTTAGTCATGATAAATAGGGCTGTTCATCGGCTCTAAATCGGAGCGAACTGAGGCTAGGAGGGACGGACCAGAGACCGGGAATCAAGTTTCCTGGTCAGACCATATCAGACCGAAATTGGACTGATTAAACTAAAGAAAAAATTAAAACATTTTTAAGACAAAATTTAGGGAAAATTGATACAAATATGATTTGAATGAATAGGGTGAGAAATAATGGGGTTGGTTGCATCCGAAGTTAGTAACAATACTTTTAATATAACAATATAAATAAAAAGAATATTTGGTTCAGACTGGGACAGGACCAGTCCAGATTTTGAACACCCCTATTGATAAAGCTGAAGTTAAATCAATTTCAAGTTGGACTCTTAATTTTAAAACAAATAAATAAACTTTATTTCTTGAGTTCTGTTAGGTGTATTTATACCATGGGTTTAATGTGCATTCCTCATTACTTTTGCTTCATTTCACTTATTGAGTATCAATTTATGCTATTTTATCATATTTATCAAATTCAATGAATTTTAGTGTTTTGTAGTGCTTAAACCTTGTTCTAACCATTTCAGGGTTGAAAGAGGCAAAAATAAAGCAAAAGGAGTTCAAATTAGTGAAGGGACCTAAGGAGCACGATCGTGCGTATTACTAGAACACCCGTGCATTATGACACTCATCCCACACAATTCCCATGAGTGTGACACTATGATCCACAGGCGTGGGAAAGCCATCACGGTTGTGACCATAATAAAGGCAACATGGCAAGATTTTAGTTCATATATATCAACCAACCAATTAAATGGTATTTTTTAACTTTTTATGATGCTTTTTTCTATCAGTAAAATTTAAGGAGAACCTTTAGGCTAAAAAAATTTAAGGAGAACCCAAACATGTCAAAATGAGTAGTTCCCTCCTAGGAGCTATTCTGACATTCATAAAATAGCCAAGGGTTTAAGATCAGAAGAATTTAAACAGCAACTAATTCCAACCTTGATTAGATCATGAATACTCTCACCTTGTTCTCCATAGAGCAAAGTACAAATTTCCAATCGGCCACTTCATTAAGATTGCACATAAGAGCATCAATCCACTCACTCTTTCCTGAATTGGGAACCCCAGTAACTATAGTCAATTCCCCTGGCACAACCTGATAAATATAAGACAGCCAGCTATTAAATAAGCACAATAGAATGTGTGGTTTCTGTGCACACTTCCGACTGCAATTTGGAAAAGAAAAGAAAACAACAAATTGGCCCTCAAAATTTCCTTGCTGAATCAACAAGGGCCATAAGATGGTCCAGAAAGAACAAGCAAGGGGTAGAGTTAAGCTTTTTTCCACTCAAACACTACTGACTTCCAGTTGAAGGAATGTGACTTGTAACAAATTTAACTCGTCATTCAAAGTTATTGCAGCCAGATAAGTGCAAATAAAACTCCAGTTACCAATGAGTCAGCTCTCACATTGTATAATGTATTTAGACCCTTCCATCCAGTTGAGATCCCAAATTCACAACCATGAGTTCGAAAATAATAAGCATCGATCTCAGCAAAGTAATCTTTGAAGTTAAGCAAGCCACGAATAGGATATAACTCAGCATTAACAATGACTTCTTTCAGCGCATCAGCTCCTAAACACATGAGAACCTGAGGGTATATTAGCAAATTGTCAGAGTTTATGTACACACAAAAATCAGTAACTATATCACTAACTGCAACAAATCTTCCAAAAGAATTATGGTATGAAGATGAGCAATGGGGTAATTTCAACCTTTGAGAATGCTCGGGGAGCACTGAAAATGAGTTTTTCATCTTTCCACCTAATATAATATGAATAATTTATAGATATGATACATTACAGGTGCTACAAGACGCTGAAAGAAGAAAGAAGACCTGGAACCTTCCATTCTAAATTAACTAATTAATCTAAATGGTAGCACAGTTGCTCATTGACCACAATCTATAAATCCAAATCACAATATAAAAGGTGCTTGTGTCATTTAATTCAAAATATAAATATACAGTGTACCAAGGACATCAATATCAAACCTCATTAGCATCCTTATAAAGTTCATCATCATTTTTCTTTGGCCATTGGACTCGCCAGCATCTATTATCACCACAAGAAAGAAAAGATTATTCTTAAAAGTCACAAAGAAAATGGCAGGAGACAGTATCATCAGGATACAACATGTTTACCTTTCTCTCCCAATTCGTCGTGCAAGTTCTTCAGCTAAGGCTTTCCCGGGTGTATCCCCATCAGTGGCAATTATTATGCGAGATGCCTATCAATTTTTTTGCGAAGAATGAAAGAAAGCCATTTATCTATACTATACTGATTAAAGATAGTAAAGCTACTTCCACTAACCCGCGTTAGGTATTCTTTGCAGTTCCAAAGATACTGATACTTTGTATCCTAGCTTCACAAAATACATGAAAAATAAAAGAGTGAGAAAGCAGAGCTATATATCACTCCCATGTGAAAGAACCAACTATCACTTTGTATAATTCTTGACAAAAATTGCAGTTTAAGTACTGTGGTATATGTCATGAGTACAACTGTACAACTATGAAATGCATTACTTATGTATAAAAGTGGAATAGAAAAATTGACATAATGAAGAACTTCTATGGTAGAGAGTCTTGAGACAAACCTTATTTTCAGGTGGTACTTCCTTTTGGCTAACTGATGGTGGTGCACCATCAGGGACACTCACACAACTATGAAAACCAGCTTCTGCCATTGCAAGCTTGTCCATTTCGCCTTCAACCTACGATAATAAATTATAGTATATAAGTTTCAGCTGAAATGTATATTGAAGCAATGTTGGAGCAACCAAGGACAGTGTACAATGATCATATCTTCTCCCGCGACTAAATCATCCAGTCCATAGAATATCTTTTCAGTGTTCTTTTCCTGAAAAGAGCAGGATAATAAAGAGACAAGCCAGATAAGTATCAGAAACTAGCAACTTCATTATTGAACACCCAAAGTAAAAGGCACATGATATTCGAATATCATAATAAATTATCAAATGCAAGAGAAAATGAGTTCAATAGTAAAGCACAGCTATCTTGGGGAAGATGTTGTCCCTAAAAAACATTTATCGATGAAAATAAGTTATTTTCATTTTTCAGCTCACACAAAAGAACAAAACATTTCCTAAAAACTCCTTCAACAAGATGAAATCCTCAACTTCTAACTGCAAAGTTATTCATTTCGGCAAACTGTATATATTCCCATGTGCCAGGTACAGGATACCAATTAGGAGATATGACAACCAGCCCATAATGGGTTTTCATGGTTTCAAGGGATTTTGGTTGGAGATGAGAATCTGATATAGGGCTATCCAAACTGATAAATAAATTGCAAGGTGAACTTAAATTGAAACATTTCAATTTCCTAAAACAAGCTCATGCTTTTAGGGGTCTGTTAGTCGGAGGCCCGTGATATTTTCAGGGGAGTTTAGCTAGTCGTCAACTTGATGTAGGAGCACCAGTCCAAAGATCTGATTGTTCACAACCAAGTATCCGAGATTTGATGAACGGTGGTTAATTATAAGCATCGGAGTAAGAAGGTAGCAAAATGAAATAAAGAAGTGAATATATTGATGGGGCCAAACATGAGCCACTATGAAGCATAGATTTTGGCCCTCACACGGGACCTAACAAGGACACAGAATTTGCCATTTTTAAAGTACAGATCAAGAAACATGGGGACAATCAACTTTTGAACAAAATATATATAATAATAGTAAATATAATATATATCAGGGTTTAAAAGGCGCATGAGATGCATGCATGAGACCCAAGCCAAATGGCTGAGCCTCAAAATTGTTGAGACGAGACTCTTTGATTGAGGCTAAAAACTTGTGCTTCTGAACTGTGTGGCGCTGATATGGCATGCTTCCATAAAATAAATCATTTTTACTTAGTTATCAAAATTCAAAATTAACAAGATCAAATAGTTCAAATGAACTAAAGACTCCTCGTGATAATAGTCACATCCTATAAGAACAAAATCACTTTTATTCTTGTAAATTTTAACTATTGAGATGAAGAATCTTCATTCAAAAGTTTTCATTAGTGAAATATTAACAGCTTAACCTTCAAACATATATACTATATAGTTGATTAATTGTTGGATAAAAAAGGATCCATATAAAACAGCTTATTTTAAGATTATTTCTTACATTATGAACTTTTAGCTTATTGGAAACCCACGCCTTATTTTGCACCTTATGCCTAGGCTACAAAGGACCCTAGTGTTTTGACTTTTGAATATGCCTTGTATCATTTAAAACACTGATATATATAATAATCAATAACAAAGATCGTTAAAAAAATACAAGAAAATGTTGAACGTAAGACACAAAAAATGTGAAAAGAGTGGACCAAAGATAAACCTTCAAGAATATTACTCCTACTAACTACTAAGTAAATTGTACCATGTCCAGATATAACATAATTATTTATGCATTAACTTGAGTGAATAATAATGAAGTAATGTATTACTCATCCCAAAAAACGTGGCGATCCAATGAACATAGATGAGTAATACGAAGAACTTGAGAAGTGATAAGTTGTTAGTATGGAGAAGTTAAGGTGATGAGTAAGGACAGGCATTAATTAATGGAACTAGCATGTTGTTAGTGAAAAGTTGTGTGCATGTGACTGAGATATGCAACTTTCTTAGGCAAAGATGATAGGACGGGCCTTAATTTATGGAACTAGAATGTTTTGATATCTCAGCCCACCTTTTGGTCTAATGGTAACCTCTGTTGCACCAATACATCAATCAAGCTCACGTACCGGTATTCAAAACGTACTCCATATGGATACGCCCAAATACGGCCAAAATCCGTATTGAAATTGATCATTTACGTATTTTTTTATAAATAAAAAAAAAAAGGGAAAGGAACCCGTATACAGCTGTCGTAAATCTAAAAACGCGTTAGGTTGAAAAAATAAAACGTATTCACCCTTTTTTACAATTTCAAATTGTAAATAGGTAATTTCTTTTTAACAATTATGGAAATTGCTATATTATTAATTGTAACTAGGAAATTGCTATAAAATTAATTGTACTTGAAGAATAATTTTTATATACCAAATGCCACCTTAAAATTAGTTATTTTATATTATACTATTTTTGTTATGAATTGTTGGGGGGAAACTATCCTTAGTTTGGTAATAAATTTTATATTATGATGTTATTAATCGTATTTATTTATATTATTTCTATACTTAATAAGTATTATATAAAATATGTATTTATTATTTTTACATAACATATTATTGTGTATCGTATTCTAATTTTTACAAAAATGACGTATGTTGTATCCGTATCGTACAACGTATTTCGTATTCGTATTGGTGCAACATAGAAGGTAACACCCCATAACACGACTTTTAATCTGGTAATAACATTTAAAAATAAAAATGATATTTTTCAAGGAAAAGAAATGAGTGTCCACCTAGACACTAACTAATTTTGGTGAGCCCATGCTTCACAGGAGCGCGCGAACGCCATGAGAAAAAGCATCAAAGTTAGAGGTGTTTTGAACATAAAGAAGGGTCAAGATATAAAGAACTTTAAGTTCCAGAGACCTTTAATGTAAGGTAGGGGAACAAAAGCATGAAAGTGAAATCTAAAAATGTATAGTGGTATCCCCAGCTAGGAAGCATGGATTTGGACACAGACGAGGAATGACCATTTAAACAACACGTAGGGGCAGGTCATTTTTTCAGTTAAAATGTATAATACATGTCACAATGTGTATGAAATTACAGTCTTTAACTACATTAAAATTAAATTTAACTATAAATTAAGTGAGATACAAATCTTGAAGCGTATTAGATGTGAATGAAATTACAGTAATGTATGTGGTCGGTATCACTCTTAAAACTCAGAAAAGAAAAGAAAGTGATTATGTTCTAAAATAGTTCATTGCTTTTGATTTATTTATTGAATTTTTGTTTGCTCTAATTTAGGCAAAATAATAATAATTATCGATCATCTTTTCAGTCCATAGTATGATGAAAACGTTATAATTTACTTCAAACCGTTTGTTCGAATGTCGAATAATACCGTCAAATTGAAAATAACATAAATTTTTCAATACTACATGTTGCGATGTCATAGGAAATAAATTTTATTATAAAATTTGAGTTAAGGGTTAAATTGGTACAATTGAAAATCTCATTTGTTCATTTTAGTTAAAAAGAATATTTTTCATATTGGTAAGCTTTTGAAGTCTACTAAACTAATTTAGTATGTAGCTAACTCTTATCTAGTTATTTTTTAATTCAAAAGTAATACATGTATGTATAGAAAATAACGAGATAAACAAGTGATTAAAATTTATTTGGACAATTAAAAATACTTTCTTATTCGAAGCTGAAATATACAATTAAAAATAATTCTTATTCGGAGCTGAAATAAAAAAATATTTCACATATCATTAGAGTCGACAAGTTTTACTAATTTACTAGTAAAATATTTTAGCTGTAAATGGAGGTCAGGAGGTGCCTTTCAAATGCTAAAGGACAAATTTTGGTATGTGATCGCAAAGAAAATGATATTTAACGCTCACCCTATTATCATTGGCTAATAATCAAGATGGGGTTAGTGATTTAAAAATTGAAATCAAATCAACTATTAGGAATGACAATTAATTCAGTCTGATGAGAAAATGATGTTCCTGTAATGAACGGGGCACGGGTAGGGTTGCAGTATAAAAAATTTACAATCAAAATAAAGACTGATATGAAACAACTATATATAACTGTCTACTCGTCTCAAATTCAATATATCACTTAATATTTTTATTTAAAATGAAAGTGAGTTGACTTATGATTACTGATTGTGTATTTTTTCCTAAATTAAAATTGCCAGTCAATACGTCGTCGTCTGAGTCTTCTTTTCCAAAGTCAATGTCAAGGTGTCAGTCCTCAGTCCAAGTCTTGGTAGAACTTGCGCAAGGAAGCACACCGCTAAGCTGAGTCCCGGGAGTGAGCCCAGGAAACAGCTTCCGGTGTGAGAATGAGAATCTCACACACAAACACTTTTATGAAAGTAGAGACTGAATCGTAACTTCGCAGTTCGTTCAAAAATGAAGAACACGCGAAGAACACGAAGAACACTTTGAGAGCGTTTTTGGTTCTATATAACAAGTGTTCAAAAATAAAATTTGCTGACCTTTTCATGTGAGGCCTTGGGGCCCTATTTATAGCTTTGAGCTTTTTACCTCCAGCGGGAGACCTTTGATCGTCCGACCTCAGGCGATGGATCGTGGAAGCTTGGTCTTAGTCCTGGTCT
>JAYMSZ010003499.1:0-10494 GCA_036897665.1 Pelargonium citronellum | reverse complement strand
TAACTCTAGCTGTATAAATACCTCAAGCTTTCTCTAATGAAATCATTCAAGGCTTTCTGCTAATTACCTTGTTTCATCATCCAACCAGCACAAGTAAATTTCAATTCTGGATGTTGGGTGATACTATCTTCATCCCTATGATAACATTGACAAGTTTCTGAATCTGTTACTCTTCAAATATCTGTTCTATGACTGTTACCTTAGTTGAAGAAGAAACTAACATGGTTCTTTGACTGTTTTTTGGATGAATTGTGTAAACTTAACAGATTGCTTGGACAGCATGCTGGTATGGACTATTTTTGTATTTCATCACAACTCAGGAAACTAACAAAAAGAGATGTAGTTGTACGTAGACAAAAATATTTTTATTTAATACATGTCTGAGTTTAGAGAGTATACAATCCAGCATTATTCCTCTACTGTGAAAAAATAATAGACAAAAGCCACGCTTAATCAATAAAACATCATCATAAGAAAAGCTACATGATTACCAACATAAATTACCACTGCTTGTAAATATTACCTTTAGAATCTACAGGAGGTTTAAACCAGGTTAGATTGAGAAGCTTGTAATCGCCCACTGAATTAGGGTCTAGAATAACCCTATGCATGACAAGTGAAGAAATTATTGCAGATGCATCACTGGAAGAGAAACTGATCCCCGTATGTGGAAGAATATCCATCGACATATTTAACGATGATAAGGGGGGTACATTGTAAAAGTTTATCAGCTCAATTTGGGAAACCCGCAAATGAAGCTGGGAAGCAAATTTTACGAAAAATAAACTCCAATCAGGAGTTAGGGAGACATTTAGAAGCAGAAGGTCAAACTTAATTGGATAGACACAATGGCAACCTCTGCTCCCTCGTTTCATCACCATGTCTTGTTTGCAACAACCTGGCAGAACAAAAATTAACACCCACCTTACAATTAAAGACGATGTCCAAGCGAAAAGTTTCGTAGAATGATGCACCATTTATAAGTTAGTTGATGAAAATGCATATAAGAAATAACACTACTATATCAAAAGGATTATTCCTGCCATCTCAAATGATGGTTGAAATTCAGTGAGATTAAAAGAAAATTTAACTTGTCAGAATACATCTTACTGGAATCGTAGGAAGATAGTGGTGGGAAAGGTAAGCTAGTAGGCATAACACCAGCACTGGGCTGTGTTGGGGCAATATTTCCTGAACCAGAACTGGGAGGCACTAATCCACTTCTCTTCATTAATGGTTTTGACAAACCTGAACTTGTAGGAGGATGACCAGAAGTTATAAGTGGACCATATAAAGGAGAATGAGCTGGTGCAAGCACGTGCCTTGGTGCACCTTGCGGTGAAAACTGTTTCTGCCGTGATTTATGTAATGGTGACAGAGTGGCTGGGAGGGGCAAATGAGGGATAGCCGGTGCATTCAAAGGCGCATTACTTGGAACTATGGATGGTTCTTTTGAGAGGCTATTGGATAATTTGGCATCAGTGATTGATAACAAGTAACATGATACAAGCAACTGTTTCAGAAACAACTTTGCCAATGCTCCTGCAATCCACATTCATATACAGAGTTCAATTAACACATAAAAAGAAACCATGAAAATGATAACACAGAACACCAAATTTTGTAGATTATATAGTTTTATAGGCTCTCAAACATCATGTTATGGACAGAGCATTACAAATTTATTAATGTACATGTTTCTTTTTTCAGTGAGACATAACTACCATATATCCAATATTTTTTCGAGTATATCGGAATTTATTACTGTGCAAAACGGATGTGAAAATGCAATGAGAAAAATTGTCTGATGAAAACTGTAGCCCTAAACTATAAGTAATTTAGCTACTCATTCTTTCCGTGAATACAAGAAAATAACTGCAAATGTAAAACTGCAAAAAAAATTTAATCTCTCTTCCCCCTTCTACCTTCACACACCTGATTGGAGTGAGAGACCAAAGTATATCAATACCCAGTTATTCATAAGATGCAATCAATTACAGATTAACTAACTTAAACAGAGAAAACCTCAGCTCAATTTTACAGAAAAATATATAAACCTTCATGCCTATGAGAGAACTGAAAAATATTAGCCTCTATAAAATGGAAAAAAAAATGTTACACTTCATTTTGCAATCTATAATTTTGAAGCCGGAAACAAAAAAAAAACTTCATTTGGAAAACCAAAACAAACAAATTCCGAACACTAATATCCTGTTAACCGAGAATTTACTCTCTGTTCATTTCCTACATTTCCTAAGCAACCAAAGCAGAATCACTGAAAATTACCTAAAAGAATCAATATCAAATTAACAATCTAATTCAACAGTTGTTAACTACAAGAGCAAGGCAGCTGAATTTAAGATCCCGTCGGTGACCGAACCTGCGAACAACGACATCATCGTCGCCGTCGATTACGGCCAGCAATTCAGATCCGTGATATTCCACCAAAACCACGGCGAGATCACGGAGAAATGAGCATAAACACCTAAAGACCGAGCAGCACTACGAGCTCCAACCATTTGCAGAAGCTAGCGAGTGATTAGAAATGCACGAAAAAGAAACCGACACCGGAACCAGTGCTCGTAACAAATGGCTCGCCGCCGGAATCGCCATTACTGAGTTGACTCGGATGCGAACGAGATGGCTCATTGGTCGGAGAGAGAAGAGAGGTTCATGACTGTTGGTGGAGGTGTCGTCGGCTTCACTCTGCTATCAGTACAGCAGAAGAAGCTTTTCTTTTTCTTTTCCTTCTTTGTATTTTTTTTTTTTTTTTTGGTTCTCGGAGACTGTCTCGGTCTCTGTTATGGTGCGTGAGGGAACACGAAACGTTCCGTGGACCTTTGATTCGACGGCAGTGTAGAGCCGTTGATGGAAACCAACAAATTAACGGTCTTAAATTATAATATTTAAATATTTTGCCCATACTGGTATAGAGCGTAGAGGATAAAGGCCTTGGTGGCGTGGCTAATATTAGCATGGGCGTGTGCAAGTATATAAATGTTTTCAAAGCATTGTGGTTGTGGTTGCAAATCTAGAGGGAAAATAGTTGGTAAGTGAGATTCTCACAACATGTTATGTTATGTGCTAAATTGTCTTAAAAATCAAGCTATTAGTGTTTTGACAAATAAAAGTGTTAAACATACCAATTTTATATAGAGTATAATGTATAAAGTGACATGACAATTGATGTGATATATACACACATTTTTGTAGTGTAAAATTGAATTTTAACGAATAATATTTCAACATAGATAATAATCTACATTCTTGTGAATTTTTTATGCAGGGTTTCTTATTTATAAAACATATTCTACAAATATTGTGATTTAGTTAAATCATTAATGAAATAATTTATGTGTCGTATTATATTAGTTTGTACAAATATATATTGCATTTGAAACGTATATCATTGCTCTTTGTCACAATAGTTTAGTTGACTACACAAATTGTTCAATAATAACAAAAAAAAAATCATATTATTACATTTAGAGGTAACAATTTAGACTCGAATTTCTGAACACCAAAAGTTTGATTCTCATTTTTTCAGATTTGAGTTGCATAAAACGGGTCGTGTTATTTTTTGAGCTCAATTAGACAACTTTGACATGAATTACATATTTTACGAATAAAATATATTCAGAATATGCAATTCGCACTTTTTCTAAGTCAGAAAACTTTGAGCCCGACCAAAAACCTAAGATCAACTCATATATTTTTTTGAAACGAAAGATCAACTCATATTAGATTGTGAGCAAATGTTATGATCGTAAATTCACGTGTATTTAATATTAAATTTATTTTTTCAACAAAAATTTTGGTTTTGATTTTTTAATTATCATATGAAAGAAAATACAAACAAAAAAAAAAACAATAAGGTCGAAGAAGTCTTCTACAAATATTTGACATCATAACTAATATGTGAAAAGTACCCCAAGGGTCCTTGAAGTATCTCATTTGTTCCGCTTGGGTCCTCAAACTATGACTTGTTTAACTGGGGTCATAGTTCACTTGTTTTTTGTTCCCGCGAAGAACATTCCGTTAAGTTACTAACAAAATTCGTTAAAATTAACTGACAGTGTTAAAATTAATTACAAAAAATAATTTAAAAGTGTGTTTTTACTGTTTTACCCTTAATTTTCCGGCGTTGATCATACAATTTCTGGCAATAGTTAGAAACCCCAAAAAAATTCAAAAATCCAACAAAAATTCAAAAATCTCGAGAACTGCAGTGGAGAGGCACAACGAGTTCTTCGCTAGAGCTCGACGACGACCTCAGCCTTCTCTCCAGCTCAACGGCAACCTCCGTGTCTGATGGCGTGTTAAAGCCCAGATCTGACCGTGAGTGGCGAGATCGAGGAGAAGAAGAAGAAGAAGAAGGTGAGGTCGATGGCGTTGCTGCCATCTCCATCTTCGTCCAGATCTAGTTTGTGGACAACGACAAACTCTAGACCCTTGTGGTCATTGATGATGGCGTCGCGTTCTCCCTCACTGTCGTCGTTTGGCACAGAGCGTGGACAGCTCGATTCTCCGGCCACCGCCGCAGCAGATCTGGCACCGCATCAATCTCCTCCGCCTCACACCTTTTATCTCCAATGATTCCGAGTTTTCTATACTCATGAAGTAGAGCTTGTTGGCGGCGGTGAGGCCGGCCATTCCGGCGCCGATTATCACCACTCTGGGTTTCTTGACCACCATTGTTGCTGGATTTTTCAAGATTGGAGAGAGTGAAATGAGGTTGGTGAGGAAGAAGAAAAATGAGATGGCAAAATTGTAAAATCATGTGTTTTTATTTTTTATTTTTTATTTAAATTTAACGGCGTCAGCTAGTTTGGACGGATTCCGTTAGTAATTTGGCGGAATGTCCTTCGCGGGAACAAAAACAAGCGAACTATGACCCCAGCGGAACAACTTATAGTTTGAGGACCCGAGCGGAACACTCCATATACTTCAGGAACCCCTTGGTACTTTTTCCTTTTTTCTATTTCAATCGGACATCTGAGCACAAAATTATGAATTTTTAAAGTTTAAGCCATAAAATAAAGAGTGGAGAAAAGAGAATGAGAGTCTCATTCCATCCAACATAGGTGGAATCAAATTACATAATGAGAATGAGAATCGAAATGAGAATGAGTGTGTTCTAATGCAAACACCATTAATGAAAATCTCATTCTCATTCTTCATTCTCTATTCTCCATTCCCAAACTAAATTCTTCATTCTCCACTCTCATTCCCAAACTAAAATTTTTAATCCATACAGTACCTAAATTTGTAACCTATACATGCTTGGATGATATATTTTCAAATAAAATAACAATACAGCAGACCTCTTCTTAAGAAATTAAGTATCTCTTTTACCTTAGAACAAGCACTATGACATAGTATATTGATTGATTTGACTGACAAATTAAGTAGACCAAATTAAAAAATAGTTAAAACAGTAGCAAACAACACCAATTTTTCAAATGAAAGAGTAGATATATCGTTAATAAAGTTCATTAATGGTTCCTAAAGGCTAAATCATCAAAATTTACAACAGGATTCTGTACTAAGTTAGAAAAAGGACAACAACTAATGTCCTAAGTTTTGCACAATTTTATTTTTGCAAGGAAGCAATTTTAGAGCACCGAGAGTTTTAATTCTTCAATCATGACTTTCTTTCTCTATTATTCATGGTGACAATTAGTGATGAAGGCTTTTATTACTACTACAATTATTATCTAATTTTTATTTAGATAAGTATACTCCTGACAGTGAATAAAAAACACACACACCATGAATGAAATCAAAACCGTTTTATAACAAAAACAACACTTTCTAACTTCTCAATAACAAGTTTAAAAGAGGCATCCAACTATGGCTCCAACAGGTAAAGTTCATGAGTAACCTCCAACAGATACAACTTCAGCAAAACTTCTCATTTAAAACTAAATAAACCAAGAAAGATAAAGACAACCAATTTTCATTGTTGGCTTGATCAAGACACCCCCAAAACCCAGTGAATCAGAGCAATAAAGTAAGTATTCCTCAGGTGCAAGCCATAAAGCAACCATCCCTGTACAAAGCACAGGCAAGTTGTTATAAAATGGAAACATTAGGTACATTCAACATCTTAAAAATAACAAACACAAAGCCGGAAATGACATATTGAGTCAACAAAAAGCATAACATACAAAAATAAGATAAAAGTACAATTTGTGAGATACAACACATCATGGGAGAAGAGCTTGACACTCTATTCATCAAGCTCAATGATGAAAAAGATGCCACCATGCTCAATAACCATGTCTTACAAATGACGATGCAGCTATACAGTTGGAAGCTACATGAGCATCTTCGTATGTATGCACACAAAACAAATGGTATTAAGAAACTGAGTACGTGCAAAGATAAGGAAGTGATACTGTAAGCAGTCTAAAACTTTAAAATGTCAGATGCTAAGAGCAAGACCAAGCTCATATATAGGCCACGACTAATATTACTTCTATTGCAATTGGCAAACCCTCTTCCCTCAGATTTTCACCTTCTCAGAAAGTAATCCCACTAGTCCAATTGATGATTTCAAAAAAGGAAAGAAAGGCTACGCATTAGAAATTAATAGGGTGGTTGAAACATAAGAACAAACTGTTTCTGATAATTTCGAATATCAAGGCACTCCCGAGTGATTGTGTTATATCAGTTGAAGCCCAACCTATCTTCAATTATTCAAAATGCAAGAAAAATAACACAAGAAAGTAGTTAAGAAACCAATGTACTCAGAGGGAAAATAGGAAACAAAATGCATCTGAAACCCATGAATATTAGGCATGCAGGACGTTAACTAACATATAAACAAACATAATAATATAAAAATAGAATAAAAAAACATATAAACCTAAGTCATTGAAACATACATAAAGAATAGCACGAACAGGAAAATAAATGGAAAAAATAATGACATACAACTACAAAGAAGCTAGCTACAAACTCTAAGGGCAATCCAGGGGTAGTACAAAAAAGCAATGATGATATATACCTTAAGGAACTCAACGTCTTTGCGTTTTTCCGGTGGATCGTTTCCCAGAGTACAAGTGCTTTGGCTTAAGAGTAGGAATAACTCTGTCAGCCTCTCCACGACGAGCATCCTTGTTCCTCTTGTTGGCAGATTTCTTGGCAAATTTAATAGCCTTCAGCTTCATAGCAGAATCCTTGTAGCCCTCTCCTGGAACAACTTCACCCGGCGGGCGTGACGTTGATCTCGACCGGGAGCTGGACCTCATGCGTAGTTTCTTGTTAGGATGGTCCAAATCCATACCATCATCAGCATCACCCCTGCTCATGGACCTCTCCCTCTTACGGCCTAACCTAGAGACAGACCTGCTGCGGGCTCGCTCAATTGCCTTAGAAGGATCCAGCCCCAAAGCAGATAACTGCCTGCCCATTCTCTCCGATGTAAACTTCTTGTCTTTGTCAAACTTTCTAGGCACAATTGGACGGCTCTCGGCAGTGCTTTTCTTGATTCTGTGCTCTTGGATGAGCACGCTCTTCTTTCTCCTGATCTCAGCCAATGCTTCTTTCTCCTCTGGGGTCAGTTCCAGCCCATCCATCTCGAAATCTTCTTCATCCTCTTCCATTCGAAGCCCTTCTTCGCCTTCCAACTCTTCAAGTCTTTGCAAGATATCCGGATCAATGAAGTCGTAAAC
This sequence comes from Pelargonium citronellum, assembly GCA_036897665.1. NCBI lineage: Eukaryota > Viridiplantae > Streptophyta > Magnoliopsida > Geraniales > Geraniaceae > Pelargonium > Pelargonium citronellum. The sequence goes on along the minus strand of JAYMSZ010003499.1, from coordinate 2,815 downwards.
ATTGTGCCCGTCAAGAATTTCTGGCAGTATATCCTCTTTCCATTCGTCATTAGCTAAGATATAATGCTTCTTCAAACTAGCTGAGTATACACCGGCACCACCATTCTCTTCCTCCAAATCCCTTTCAGTTTTCCTCTTCTCTTTCTCTGCTGCTTCCTTTGCTCTAGCATCCAAAACTACCTGAGGTATACAGGATGGTCTTTCCTTCTGATCACGGGGCTTCGGCATCGCAATATGAAACCTATTCTTGCAATCTAACATCTTTTTGGACTTCATTTTCAGTTCCACCCTCTGATCCAACAACCTTTCACAAGCTGCATTTTTCACAGCAATTACACCCTCCTCAGTCAGTGTACTCATGGTCAAAAGAACTCCTTCAGCATCTGTAGCCTCGCCCCCCGAACCTATTACAGTCTTCATAGCTTCTGATTTCATCTCCGCCACCAACTTTTTGTCTTCCTCCGATATCCCATCCAACGGCTGCAAATCAGTCTTGTTGCAGACAATGATCAAGGGTTTATTCATGAACAGGGACTTGATACTGTGAAAAAGAGCAGCCTGTTGGGCAATGGTGTAGCCACAAGATCCTGAGATGTCCAAGAAGAACAAAACAGCTGCTCTCAGATGAGCTAAAGCAGTGATACTGCACATTTCAATGATGTTACGATCTTCAAACGGCCTATCCAAGATCCCAGGTGTGTCGATAACCTGATACCTTAGGTACTTATAGTCTGTATGGCCGACAAAGAGTGACTTTGTGGTAAATGCATAAGGTTGAACATCCACATCGGCTCTAGTGATTTTGTTTATGAACGAACTCTTCCCTACATTGGGATATCCGCAAATCAAGATAGTTCGAGTATTTGGATCAATCGAAGGTAGCCTCGCCATGTGTTGTCTGATCTGTTCTAAGTAAGCCAAACTAGGCCCGATCCTCTTTAGCACAGTGCACATGCGGCCAAGGGCAGCAACCTTCAGGGACTTGCACCGATACAAAGAGTCGCCATATTTCAACAATCTCACATAATCTTTTGCAATCTTACTAATAAGGTTCCTCGCAGTATTGATTTGGCCAAGGGCAAGCTTGTAGTGATCTTTGTTGTACAGAACATGGAGGAGGTCGCCGTAAAAAGGATGGATGTCATCCAACCTAGGGAACTCATCGACTATTGTGGAAAGCTTCTCGTGAAAATTCGTCTGGGTATACTTCACTTTGCGCATGTAAAACTGGCGGAGGCGGGAAATGGCATATCCTTTATGAACAACAGTTGGTGTCTGCCGTTGTGTCCGAGAAAGGATGATGTCAATGAAATCCTTCCCATTGGGCACCACAGTTATCTTCTTAAAATTGTACTGCACCATCTTGTTTAAGAGCTAATTTCACCCTGTGGCAAACATAAAATAACTTCCAAATTCAAAACTATAAATTACCATCTCCATTAAAGATTCAAAAGATCCTTCAATTTGACTTTTATTACTCCGCAACATACCAAATAATGAACTAAACACTGATTTATACAGATGGTTTATAAAAAAAATTGTCAGAATCATGAACTGAAACAAATATAAATCAGGAATCATACACATTTGATATTCAGCTTCAATTCAATGGAAAATAAGAGTTCATATCGATAAAGAAACATGGATAGCTGCAGCGGAGAAAAACTATATATAAATTCGAACAAAACAGTACCTTGGCGTCGCCGACTGGGTGGCCCTTCTTCGTCTCTCGTTCTGAGAGTGAGGCAACGGAAAAGGGTTTGCAAGTTTGCTTGTCTAGGGTTTATAGTGTTGGAATTGTGCCTTTTTATATGGGGCAATTTAGTAACTTCGTCTAGGGTAAAAGGGTAATTTGGACTCCCAAACAAGCACTTAATAGCTGTGGGTGTCAGTTGGGCCAGCTCTTAAATGAATGATGGGTTGGGCTTGGTCATACTTTTAGACCCAACGGGTTTTCAATTGGATCATCTTCAATGACCAATCTTTTGTGTGTTTGGTGACTGCTTTGTATTGTGGCTGTGATTCTAAATTTTCTTTAATTGAATTATGTGAGATTTAGAGAATGGAAATTACATAGTTAAATGAATCCAATTACGTCTAATTTAAACTTGAGTATGCAAACTTAAACTTCATAAAAAATCACTTTGCAAGACCAACCATTGTGCACGACATTTAGTGATTTAATTAAAGAATATCAAGTTCACATGTTAATTGCTAAAAGGTTTGTAATTCGTGTACATTTGTTATCATCTTCAAGTTCAACACGTGAAACTCCTCCATGAAACTTTAGATAATTGCAAGAAGTTTATAATTCATGTACATTTGTTATGTTTGTTTCTTATTCTACTTATTTCGAAGAAGCTGACGAAGAGAGTGAATGTGTAAAGCTACATAAGAAGAGCGGGATTGTATTCGGAAAAATCAATTCATCAGGAGGAACGAACGTTATCGGACTCAAATAGATGTTCATAACTAAGTACTTACTTTGTTCTAAAATGAATACTTTATTTCTTTCAAATTTTTGTCCCAAAATAAGTGACATATTTCTTTTTAATTTTTTGTAAACTCGGTTAGTTAGTATACTACACTAAGCAATTTCTCTTTAATTTTTATCAAAATAAAAATAATGGCATTCATGTTGAGACTAACGGACTATAATGCCGAAGACAACATCCATAAACACAAAATGAGACTCGTCAAAAAGAATTATTCCCAATAAGTGTAAGGATACCTAGCCCCAACATCTTACCACGCCTCAAGTTGAAAGAGGCTCGGGATGGGCCCGTCAAAATCGTTGCGATCCCGTCCTTATAAA
>JAYMSZ010003498.1:0-10496 GCA_036897665.1 Pelargonium citronellum | reverse complement strand
GTGTATGTGACGCACCATTTACTAAAACAACTTCTTTTGGGCTATCAATTAAGGATGATGCACACTAAGGTCCCATTTGTAGCTCTCATATTGCTTATAATATGAACCTTAACGCTAGGTGATGTTCTTGGTCCTTTAAAAAAAAAATAATACTAAATAATAAAAAAGTTACACTACCAATCCAAGGCATCAATCCCTGCCCTCCAACGCAAGTCTAAAAACCGGTCCCGCGTCCGGTAACAGGACGCTCCTATCAGCAAACACAAACATGAACACAAACACAGGCTATATAGCTACACAATAACAATCGGTCCAAAACCCCAAAACCGCCCCTAAAACCCCAAAACCGCCACCATCCACGGCGCCGCCGCCACACCAGAGATCCGACATCTCCGCCGCAGCTTCCACAAGATGCTCCACAGCAAGTCCTTCGCCAAAAAAACCAGAGGAGGCAGAGTCAACAAGGTCTGTCTCTCTCTCTAATCTCTAAAACCCTAGCTTCATCGTCACCTTCGGTCTCCACTCTTCAACTAGGGTTTTTGACTGTTCTTTGCCATTACAGGTCGTTAGAGAGCACTACCTTAGAGATGACATATCGTGCGGAGCTCTAATCTGTAAAAAATGCGATACTTCTCAAGCTCGCCTCAGCGAGTCAGCCTCCACGATTCTGGTTGTCGACACCAATGTCGTTCTCCACCAGGTGATTTTGCAGTTTCCGTCATGGTTCTGCTGCGTGTTTGGTTCACTTTTGTGCTGTGTTGATTTTGAAATGATGTGTTACAGATTGATTTGCTTGAAAATCCTGCAATTGATGATGTTGTTGTGCCGTCGATTGTTCTTGAGGAGGTGAAGAACAAGAACTTGTCTGTTTACAATAGAATTAGAGGTCTCTGCAGTAACACTCTGAGGAAGTTTGTTGTTTTCTTGAATGAACATCACAAGTAAGCTCGTCAAGCTAATTACAGCTCCTAAGCAGTTTTCTTACTCTCTTTTTTATCTATCTCTTACATTTCTTTGTGCTGCGTCTTGTTGTTTTGTCTTTCTAATCTGAAGAGTTTAAGTTGTCTGAATGGCTTTAACATTGGTAAACAATATGTAGTAGAATAGTGAATAGACATGCCATGGATTCCAAAAGTTCATTTGTTTAATACTCAATAGGATCTGTAATTAGGCCTTGTTAAGAACAATAAAACTTTTGCTGTAGCTGTTGAGTTGTTGGAATTTCACCGACCTATTCAATTCTTTTATCTGTAGTGCTAATAATGACTGTTGATTTTGTTGGACTGACTACGTCAGCTTGTCATTCAAGCCGATGACAACCGTTTGTTAAGAAGAAAGTATCTGGTGGTTATTCAATTTCACATGACATCACAAGTTCCTTTTGGTTTCGAAATATCTGAGATTCACCTCATGGAAGTTAACGTAGCAAAGGAAGGTTTTAACAGTTAGGCCACTTTTTCCTGTTATTGTTTACAAAGGGATGAAAGTTGATTGTGCTTTTCTTCCTAAAAGAAAGGGTAAAGCAATGTAATAGTTGGGATTTTTCAGTAGCACATTGTACATACGATTGTAAATAAATCAATTCCTTTTTCTTTTCTCATTTTAAAATTGCCAGTCCTGTTATTGTTTATTGGATTATTGCCTCTGCTTTTATTTTGACTAGCTGATTAAATATTTTGATGTCTGTTTTTTTTTTCTTTCTGCAGGGATACTTATATTACTAGCATGCCTGGTGAAAGTAAAAATGACCGGAATGATAGAGGTTTCCTGCACAATCTTGGATGCTTTTATAATTCTGCCATTGATGTTTATCAATTATGGATCTGTTTGTGGTATAAAGTTTACTTCCTGAACATAACATTTCTTTTACTGCTTTATGTGGTCCTGATTCAGCTATTCGGGTGGCTACTCAATGGTATCAGAATCATCTTGGCAGCACAACACGGGTTCTACTTGTAACAAATGACAGGGAGAATAAAAGGAAAGCTATTGAAGAGGGTATTCATGCAGAGACAAGTATGTAGTGGATCTCTTCATACTTCTTCAGCGTTCGATTCATGAAAGATTTAAATAGTGTTCACCGACATGATTATCATCATTTTCATTTTCATGTCAAGTTGTGGAACTACTTTGTGCAAATCCCTTAATTCTGAATTGCTGTCTTGTTTTCAGTTGAATCGTTTGTGCAATCATTAGGTCAACCAGAGTTGCTTGACTTGCTTGTGCAACCAGATGTAAACATGGAGGACGTGGAAGATATGAGACCATCAAAGAGAAAAGTCATTTATCCAGAGGTATAATTTCGTGTTTGTCTGCCTTTGATGTTTTTTGTTTTGCTTGATTATTAGTTTTCATGTAGCAAGCATGTGGATTGGTGTAACTTCCTTCTTTTGAAAATTACTATGAAACTTATTGCTCTGTAATTATTGTTCAGCATAAACCAATGTCTGAGATTACTTCTGGTTTGCTTCGTGGAATATACCATCAAGGAAAGCTTCGTGTTAACCGTTACAATCCATTTGAAGCATATGTTGGAAGTGAGAGCATTGGTGATGAAATAATCCTTTATGGGCGTGGAAATATGAATAGGGCTTTTGATGGTGATATAGTGGCAGTTGAGCTTCTGCCTCAAGATCAGTGGCATGAGGAGAAAAAATTATCTATAGCAGAAGAAGGTACGCTATTTGTCATGCTTTGTGAACCTTCTAGGAGGTGTACATGTTTAAAAATGTGAAATCTGTATGTATGCCTAAATATGCAGCTATCCTCTACTATATATAGTTAAGTTACTTGAATCTATGGATTCACAAGCACTGTTCCTGAATTTATTAACTGAATAAATTTCGAAGCCTTGCATTACCCTCCTCATTTGGTCGGCTAAAAGAGGTTCTTGTTGAATCTCTCTATATAGTGAAATAATTATTCGCTCCTTGAAAGAGAAACTTCTTTATTAAGTATCAATGCCGATAATCATTTTCTCATAGTTCATTGGAGGCAAATTGCTTTTGGTGGTAGTTGAACCTTTACTGATCTGCAGTTCTTTTATTTCAAAGCTAAGCACATTGTTTACACACACACACACATATATACATACATATACATATATATATAATTTCTCTTTCAAAGGGAAACAAATACCTAACCGATGCTATAGTGTTTCATGTCCTTTGTATCATCTCTTGGTTACATGTTTTTTTTTTGTCATGAGAAGCTCAAATCTTGGTCTTTGGTTTATTAATGATTTGCAGTAATCCAGTTATCTATAGAGAGATCTCTTGGTGATAATTTTATGTGGCAGTAATCATGATTACTATATAACTAACAAACTAATAAAACTGAGGGGCTTGACTGGTTTTCAACCTGACAATCGTGTTTACATTTAAGGCTTGTAACCAAATGAATTAAGATTGCTACGAGTCCTTATAGGTTTTTGATCTTGCATCACCAAAATGGACAATGGTGCTGCCTTGCAGTAGAATAAAGAGCCCACATGTGACCTATAAGGAATATGTGCCAACAATGAATTTTATATTTAGTATGAATATGTGCGTTTTGTTGCATGCTTTACTAATCTCTTGATATCGGTATCTAATTTTGTAGAATTCCATCCAGGTATTTTGTTGAAAGTTTTTGTTAATCTTGTAGACAATACACAATCACTATCTTCTGTGTTGATTTATTTGAGATTGGGATTGGCAATGGTGATTCAGTTCTTTTTACTAGGAAACAAGATACACACTTGTTAAAGAGGGTACATGAACGAGGTACATGAATATTTCGTGTAAAATCTATGTCATGGCCAGACGCCAAAGAACTATCTTGATGATTGGGTCTTCATGTCGTGGCCATGATCATTCTTCTAACAAAGAACATAATTGTGGAGTTCAGTTTTTGCCTTTTGCAAACTACAAGTTCTTGTTTGGTTTGTTAGTTTTCATCGGTATCATTTTATCACTCTTTGGGTTTGCTTCTCCAAAAAAGTTCATCTGTCATGCAGTTTGGCTAGTTGTTAAGTTCAAGTTCACGAAATATGTGTCACAGATGAATGCCATGCATGTGTGTTATTTTGTTCTTTTCATAAGTGCGTTACTCCTTTGCAGATGATGAGGAAGAAGATGATGTTCACCTTGTTCCAAACAGTGCTGATGATGCTCCTCGAACTACAACTCCTGGGCAAGGTTCCACCGGGGACCAAAATTCTGTTTCCTCTCGCCCATCTGGTCGTGTTATTGGTATTATAAAGCGTAACTGGCACTCGTAAGTTGACTGCTTATTTAATGAGTTTGAAAATGGGCTGTCTTCATTTGTGTTCATGGTCTTTTGTTTTTTATTGGATCTTTAATAATTGCTTTTGTCCACTATTTTTTTCCACCACACATAACTCAACTTATCCATACCCTCTTATTTCATTCTCTCCCTTTCCTTTCCATTAACTACTTCAATATCCTCCGCCACCATCCTCCATGCACAGCGGTCAGTCACTTCCTTTCTTGTTTTCCTTTTTTCTCCATTGTTTGTTATTTATCTCCTTAATGGAATTATATTTGTCTTTTGATTTTTTTCTCACACTATTTTTATATTATTAAATAATAATTATTTTGTGTTATTGGGCCTCTGTTTTTTTATTGTAATATTTATACTATTTTTGAAATTTGTATTTTTAATCTTCATATTTTATCGAATAATCTTTTTTTTATTTAATCTTTATTTAAAAGTTTTTTAGAATTAGATTTTTGAGATATTTTAAAGATTTGATGTAAAATGTTGGTTTATTTTATAATGCGTGTAATTTATCATATATTATTATTTTCAACAATTTTTTCTTCTGAAATTTCCTCTCATTCTCCCTCTCTGTCTGTCTCTCTTTTTAATTTTCATATTAATGATTTCATCATCAGTTGGTGTTATGTCTCCTTGAGTGACCAGGTGGGTGGGCCGGTTTTTAAAACATTGTTTGTACCTACTACCTTGATGTGTTACACTTATTTTCTTGAATGTCACATGCTTCTCTTGATCAACTCCAGCACTATAAACTACTACCTCACTTTTAATCTAAGTGTCATTCTAAATTTAAAATTTTGTTTCAAAATAAGTCACTTTACAATTTCAATAAAAAATGTAACTGACTTTACAGTAATAACTTTTTATCATTCCAAAAATAAGTTAATTAAGTTAGTCTTTTTAGCTATAAAACTGGTAAATGAATATAGTATTTATGAGTGATTAGTCATTTTACACTTCATTTTAATTTGTGTGAAAAACTCTAGATGGCACTTATAGGTAGACCTATTTAAATTCTTGTTCTTTAAAATATTGGGTAGTACAATTTAATATTTATCACTCAAAATTGCGGACATGGCATCTTAGTTTCCTGTTCTTTAACTATAGTCCTTCACTAACTACACAGTCTATGTATTTTTATTTTATTCTTGGAACTGGCACCTTGTGATGAATCAAAGTATTAGATTCAGACTGATATTGTGTCATATCCTAATCTAACTAACATTTCTCTTGTTATTCCTTCTCCCTTTTTTTGTTTCTTTTCCATTTGCATGCACCTTTGATTTTTTTTTTATAGTAAATAAAGTTGCAGTTAATACAATTGTGATGCTAGTCACTGATAAATATGAGGATTCAGATTGATACTCTACATGGTTTTAGTAGTGCTATGCATGTGCAACTGTAGTGTTCCGTCCTTCTTTCTCTCTCTCTCTTATGTTAAACCTATTCTATCATCTATGTGTCTTGATCCAATGGTCTTATGGATATTTTCTGGTATATATTCAGTTGTTTAATGTTATATAAACACAGATACTGTGGATCTTTGGAGCCAATGGCCATGCCCGCGGGTCATGGTGGCATTGCCCATCCATTATTTGTCTCCAAAGATTGTAGATTCCCAAAGATTAGAATTCAAACTCGACAGCTGGAGAATCTTATGGACAAGAGAATCATTGTGGCGGTTGATTCTTGGGACTGTCAATCTCGATATCCTTCTGGCCATTATGTACGAACAATAGGACAAATAGGTGACAGAGATACTGAAACTGAGGTATGCAATGGTAGAATCATATGTATTTGTGCACGCCTTCCCTGTACTAATTTTAACATGCATGATCTCTGGACAAACTAAACTGTTGATTTAAGCAGAAAATTGTGGAGATTGATGAACGAATAAGAAGTTTATATGATATGTACTCATTTTATACCGGAAATTGTACAGGTTGTATTGATAGAGAATGACATAAACACAAGACCATTTTCATCACAAGTTCTGTCATGCTTACCACCATTACCATGGTCAGTATCTTCTGAAGATCTGGCAAATCCTATTAGACAGGATTTGCGTCATTTGCGGGTCTGTAGTGTGGATCCTCCAGGTATGTAATGTGTTTGTTTTTGCTCTAGTTATTATCTTGGAGGCTATTACTGTTGGACAAATTTCCTTAACCTGGTTTGATGTCCAATGTTGCATACATAATCCTGCTTCTGTTTTTCTCAGGATGCAAGGATATTGATGATGCACTGCATTGTACAACTCTTCCAAATGGAAATTTTGAAGTTGGAGTCCGTATCCACTGACCTTTGACCTTTTCTCATTCAAAAGGAGGCAATATAATTTTGTACAATTTGAGAAAAATAATGTATAATCTGAATTCTGAATCTTTAGTAGTTCTCAGGAAAAAGGATCAGTTTGAATATTTGGAGTCTCTATAAACTACGCGAGTGTTAGTCTTTTTCTTCTTTTGAGAAAGGAAAATAAATTATTCAAAAAAAAAAAAAAAAAACAGTTAAAAAACTGGATTTACATTAAACGTGTTCTTAGACAGAAAAGTCGTTAGCGGATTACTGGATTTTGTACTTTTAGAGCCATTAGACTCATTTGAAATTGCTTTTCAAGCTCAAACCAGTTGTCTTTTTGCTCTTGTTTTGTTATGATCATCTCTGTTGGTTTCCTACAGCAATTATGTGTATGTAATTGAAGTCTGGTTCATGTCTTATATTATCCCATGTCCTTAATGATGCAATGATAAGATATTGCTGATGTTACAAATTTTGTGCACCCTGGTACCCCACTTGATGACGAGGCTTCACAAAGGGGTACATCTGTGTACCTTGTTGAGCGGCGAATTGACATGCTTCCAAAGCCTTTAACTGAAGGTATTTCTATTTTTTGTACACTTCTCTGTTAGGCTTGCATTATTGTATTAGAAGAAACATTTCATATGTGTTCTTTGGCATGAAAGCTCACTCGAGTAAAATACTTAATCTTACAGATGTATGTTCTCTTCGAGCTGATGTGGAAAGACTTGCTTTCTCTGTAATTTGGGTATGTGCTCTGTTCCACTTGATAAACAAATTTGATGATTGTGTTCCATTTTCTCTTCTACTGATTTTCAAAATAGCAATGTTCTTTACAAGCTATTAATGTCAGTGCAAAGCTGAATTATTTGTTCACAATTTGATTACTTTTGAATAAGACATTGTGTGCGCACACGCACACACACAATCCTGAGTATAATTGCATGACAGATTCTCCGGAAGTGTTCTAATTGGAATACTTTTACAAGCTACAATCTACCCAAAACTCACATAACGTCCCAATAAACCATGTAATTAAATAAGCTCCATGTGCATCAATATATATAAAATCATATAATACAATCAGTACGCTAGTATATATACCAGGAAGACTAAGTTTACAAGGTTTTGTGAGATCTGAATGGACTCTGCCAAAATATCTTCAATCAATGCTGTCATATAGCAAGATGTTAATTTCATAGTTCAAACTTGTATGCTTTACTTATTAGCTGAAGTTTAGTATACTTAAAGGAGGACCAAGTTTTTTAGTGTTATTTTATTTTCTTGATATTGAGCTTATAAATTGTTGATACCTATTTAAGTGAAGTTTGTTGTAATGTAGATTATTCATTTACATTTAATCAATAGGAGAGACATGCGTGTAGAATATATATATATTCGAATTGGTACACGATATAAGTAGATTGCTCTAATCTGTTTGGGCGTAATATATGGATTTTTCAATTGATTCCTTAATTTCAGGAAATGACACCGGAAGCAGAGATTATATCTACAAGATACACAAAAAGTGTCATCAAATCATGTGCAGCGTTGCTTTAGGTGGAAGCTGAGGGTAGAATGTATGATAGGTTCTGTTTTAGCCACTTCAGTTGACTTTGTGAAAGATTACTTTGCTGTCTTTGAAAAGCCATTTTTTAGTTTTGTGTTTAATTATTAATCTATCTAAATAGATTCTTGTTACACTTTTCCTTTGTGTTTTGTCACTAATGGGGCCTATGTCTTGGTATAAATTAGTGCAGTAACTAAGCTTATGTGATTATACATAAGAGTGTTTTGGATAATCATTAAAAGTTAGCCTTTTCTAAAAGACTTCTATTAGTTGAAGAATGTAATTTGGGATGGGAGTATGGGAAATGTAAAAAAAACTCAGGTGGAACAGTTGAGAAGAGATCTGAATATGTTCCTTGACGGCGTGACCTTTGAGGGTTGAGTAGGATCATTGAGGCTCTAATGTTTGGATTAACGATGCTTTTGATGTGTACTTATGGATTTCATTATGGTCATTTTTCTTCAAGAAGGCATGTTTATTCATCCCAGGTATCAAGATCATTATCAACCTCTGACATATAAAACAAATAAAAAAAAATAACCCAAGAAATGAGAACACTTCTAGTTTTGTGCAATTCTCACCAGGAACAAATCATCTCATGGATTTATGGATACATTGTTTCTTGATTTTCTTGGTTGTGGTTGCAATGCAGTTTTATTTCATTAGTTTCATCAGTTGAAGTAATCTGTTTTCATTTTGTATGCAGTCGGTTGATGGATCCAATTACTACTGACTTGAGAAATATGAATGCTTTAGCAAAGGTATGTAGGAGCCTTCTTAGCCATTGCTTTTGAATTTTGTGTGGCTTTCTCTTGAATGATATTTTTATGCCTAATCCCACAGGTAATGAGACTTAGGCGTATTGAGAGAGGAGCCTTAACTCTTGCTTCTGCTGAAGTCAAATTTCAAATTGATACAGAGACTCATGACCCTCTTGACATTGGTAGGTTGTCTAAAGTATTTATTGTAATTACTTGGTGCAACAGAATCCAATGCTTGTGCTTTCTTTTTTATTATCTTAATTTTTTTTTGTAATGTATTTTTGATTTCTGCAGGCATGTATCAGATTCGAGAAGCAAACCAAATGGTTGAGGAATTTATGCTTGCTGCTAATATTTCAGTTGCAGAGAAAATCCTTAAACATTTCCCCACGTGTTCACTCTTAAGGTAAACTCGTGCTTTTGTATAGTTTTTTGGTGGTCTCTCTCTCTCTCTCTCCCCTAGACATGGACAATGACATACTTTCTGCGGATTTGTGTGATTCTGGTTGAATTGTGCCATTACTATTATGTTTGCTCTGGTGTGTAGGCGTCATCCTACTCCAACCAAAGAGATGCTTGAACCTCTTCTGCGTACAGCTGCTGCTGTTGGTCTCACCTTGGACATCTCGTCATCAAAAGCGCTAGCTGATTCACTTGATCATGCTGTGGTTAGGACTTCCCTTACCTCTTGGCTTTATTCTGTGTGGTTTCTAGTTAAAATTTTCTTATTTTAATTGCTATTGCCAAATTTTGTGTTTCCGAATTTATTAAGTATGCAATGAAACATTGTATATTCGGTTTTATGACGGAGAAACCTTCTTTATTTCCATTCGCTAAAAAAAATGTTTGGCAGAGTGATGATCCATACTTCAATAAGCTGATTAGGATAATGGCGACAAGATGCATGACACAGGTAATTACAATTGAATAATTGAGCTATAATCAGGAAGTTCTCGCGAGCACAACTCTAAATTCTTTATTTATTTTTAGGCCGTGTATTTCTGTAGTGGCGAGCTTAGCCCTCCAGAATTTCATCATTATGGGCTTGCAGCAGCTCTTTATACTCATTTTACCTCTCCCATTAGGAGATATGCAGGTTAGTCTGATTAATTACAAGGTGGCGGTTACTCGGTGAAAGTGGTGTCATAATTTGAGATGATATCTTTTGCTTGCAGATGTCATTGTGCACAGGTTACTTGCTGTGTCTTTAGGAATTTACAAGCCCCCACCGTTAGGCCAAGACAGGCCCCAACTCACTAGTATTGCCGACAGTAAGAAATACACCATTTCGAACTTGCACCCAATGCTATTTTTATGTTCTCTTGCCAGTCATGTTTCGCAAAGAAATAAACTGGTCGCTTAACTTAGTTTATCACATTTCCGGTCTTTGAAATTTTAAGGTTGTTAGACCAGGCTTAACAAATGATGTCAGTTGTCTTTCGTTGTTACAATACTAAATTACTAATAATGTTATCGCCCCTTCAAATGTGCATCTGGAATTTTGACGTCGGTACTTGTATTTTTTCCTCAGATTTAAATTATCGGCACAGGAATGCTCCGATGGCAAGCCGATCCTCAGTAGA
>JAYMSZ010003497.1:0-10496 GCA_036897665.1 Pelargonium citronellum | reverse complement strand
AGTCATGTGATTTAAGTCAATAGTTAGTGGTGGTCATGTGCAATTTCCCCTTAAATTTCAGCACAAGGCAAGAAGAAGACCTGTGCATGGTTGTTTGAGGCCATGTGCAAAGCGATAATGGGCTTGCATGTTACAAGTATAAAAATTAAATTGGGCCTTCAACTATTAGTTTAAACTTTTAGTTGAGTTGGTTCTCTTCATAAACCAAGTTTGATATCTGCAGTGTTAGGTAGCATTTGGATAGATTTATGGGCATCTCATGTCTTCCCGGTTGCTATTAGATTATTAATGATCTTGGCACAAGTAAAAATGGCTGTGCTAATATGAATGACAACTAAGATTAACAATTATGGATATTGTATTGAAATACTTTATGATTCCAACCCCCCCTCCCTCTGTTTTTGGACGTGCCATGCCATCCAACCTCTCAATTTTAGCATTCTAGTTCTAGGGTATATTGAGGATCATTTCTTCTTTGCATGGACTTTATTGTTCAACTAGTATGCTAGGTTGCTAGTTCTGAAAAATATGCAGACCCAAAATGATATGCTTGTCTTTCACTTGTCTTTCTATCTGTTTATTTAATAATAATTATCTTGTCATTATTCCTCAAATCACTTCTCTCCGAGAGTCTGTATTTCATTCTCCTGAAGTCTCACTCATGCTGCTATTCACACTTCCATCTACTTTCATTGTAATCAAACACGATAGCTCATCAAATTGCCCACATTATTTGATTTTCATGTTAACATAACATTACTTAATCTACTGGTATTTTCGTGATTCAGTTTTCATGCATGGACTTCTCAATTTGAATTCTGTTTTCTAATCATGTTGCCAATTGCACACAGTTGTACTTTTGACTTTTGAGTGCTATTATTGATATTATCATTTTGCGTGATTAGGAATGAGGCACTAAGAGTAGCTTACATACATGTGGAAGAGAATGACAAGACTGATGGAAATGTTGACAGAAGCTTTTATTCAAAGCTTGTTAAAGCTGATATACATGGAAAAGATCAGGTATAGAATCCATGAAGCACAGTTTAAAACAAACTAATGAACAGGTGTTATTTTGCATCATGCGCATTGCACTAGGATCTAAGTTCATTCTTCATGCAAACTAGTGATAAAACATTTGATAAAAATTGAAATAAACTGCAAGATAAAAAAGAAAATATAGTGATTATTTTCTCTCTTGCAGTTTGTTCCTATTTTTATCTTACTTTTTTTTATCAGCAATAAAGTACTTTATTCATAAAACTTCCAAGGAGGAATGAACTTGTATTCAGTTTATTTTATTTTATTTATTCAATTTTTTTAAGCATCGCTTTCATTGACTTGTTGTGCTTGTGCATATATAATCTTATAAATATAGGAAATATATTCTATAAAACTTCCTGGAGACCCAAAGCTTGGAGAAGGGAAGCCCGAAAATCAAAACCACGCTATAATCTTCACTCGAGGGGAAGCCATTCAAACTATTGACATGAATCAGGTGAGTTAGGAACTTTTATCCTCATAATTATTCATCCTAGTTTGTGATATCAAAAACCAAATCTATTCTGCTAGTCTTCTCTTCTGTTGCATGCTGGAGAATATGCATAATATTAATTTATGACTTAAGTTGTGAGAATGAGCTTTGTGCCTGTTGTGCATTTTCACGAATCTTCAAATTTATGGGTAGGAGGATACAGAAGAATAGCTTCAAGTGATTTTTTTTATCAGCAAGCGTACCAACACTGAGTTTTGAAACTGAGACCTCGATGGACCGAGTGAAATCAACCGCTTGCCCTACTGAGTGTTCGTAATAGCTTCAATTCATCAGTTCCTTACCTGATGAATGTTATTTATTTTGAGAGTTGAAGAGATCGTTGATCTTTCATATCTCTTGATTGGATCTTATTGTACGTTAGCATTTGGAGTTTTCATGATATTCTGTTCCCACTTTTGATCTAGTAATAAGATTGACAATTATGAGTAACTGTAAGCGTGGTCCTCAATTTGTGTATGGTTTGCCTATTGTAAGGCAAGTATGGTAGCTTTCGAGTGTGCAATTTGCTGGTACATCTTGTTTCATGATTATTCAATCCTGGTGGTAAGAGTCACTAACAAATGTTTCCGGGTTAAACAAACATTTTACCTTTAACATCTATCAATCCTCTATCCTATTCTGATCTTTGAGCCTTTTTTTATTAGAGATGGCTGCTACTGCAAATTACTTTAGTTTTTCAGTAGGAAGCAAGTAAAATAAATTTGTCATCGCAATGAGCCATTCATAACATCTTTAGTTAATGAAATGTGAAGTAGGCATAATCCATATCCGAATTAAGCATTGCTTTATCATGCAGGATAACTACCTTGAAGAAGCAATGAAAATGAGAAATCTCCTGGAGGAGTTTCGAGGAGATCATGGCCTTCGGCCTCCAACTATTCTCGGTGTAAGAGAGCATGTTTTTACAGGAAGGTATTGTACTCGTTTTCTTTCTTTCTCTCTCTCTCTCTCTCACACACACACACACACACACACACACACACACACACACACCGAATAACATACAACTGTGATCTTACTGCTTGATAGTCTTTCTTACCCAATGGGTTTTTGATGTATTTATGCAGTGTCTCATCATTAGCCTGGTTCATGTCCAATCAAGAAACTAGCTTTGTAACCTTGGGCCAACGTGTCTTAGCAAGTCCTCTCAAGTGAGTAGTTTGCATAAGATGTTCCAACTAGTTACTTTTCCATGATACTCGTAATTGTATTATGTTCTATCATGCACAAAAGCTTTGCTTTCTCTATTAACTTTGTTGACAATATTTCCTTTTTCTTGGAAAAAAATATAACTGCAGAGTTCGCATGCACTATGGGCATCCAGATGTGTTTGACCGAGTATTTCATATAACTCGTGGTGGAATAAGTAAGGCATCACGCGTTATCAATATCAGTGAAGATATATTTGCGGGTAAGCATGAAAGATTTTGGGAATCTGTTTATACTTTTTGCAGCTTTTTTATGGTAATTTTAAATCAATGTTTCCTGGTTCAGAGACATGCTTTTACTTGATTGCATGATATTTTTTTTCATTGCTTGAAAAGATTGGTTGGCTAATTGTCCAGCTCATGAAGTCTACACACATGTTATTCTATAGAACAATTCCAACATATCAATTCCAGCTCAAGATGCGTATAGATCAGATGATTAAGAAAGTATACCTGCAGCTATAGCTTGTCACAGATCTATTCCCTCTCACTACATAGCCAGGGCAAACTATGAAAGTCTGATACTCATTTGTTTGCTCCCCTCTAAAAGTTTGTAGGCTATTTTAGAGTTTTCTTATGGATGTCTTAATTGTAATGCTAAATCATTGTACAATGGATGCCCAGCTGGACACTTACAACATAGGGATATGCTCAATTCATTATACAATGTTTTTGACATGTCTATCCATGTCACCTTGTTATCATTTTAAGCCTTCAATTAATAAAATTTTTCAGTATTTCCAACCTTGATTATCTCTGTAAAATCTTTTTTTCCCTGTATGCATCTTGGATGAAAATGCCTAATGTTAATATGTTCATAAACTACTATTATGTAATTGAATGTTTTTTTCTTCTTCAATGCTGCAGGATTCAACTCCACATTGAGGCAGGGTAACATCACACATCATGAATACATCCAGGTTTGATATGCTAGTGCATCTTTTATTTACTTGTTTTTGTGTGCGTAAGCGCATGTAGATTTTGTTTATTGTTTCTTGTTTCTTGTTTCTTGATTACCTTCATCGTTAAGCAGGTTGGAAAGGGAAGGGATGTTGGGTTAAACCAGATTGCTTTGTTTGAAGGGAAAGTGGCTGGTGGAAATGGAGAACAAGTCCTAAGCAGGGACGTTTACAGGCTTGGACAACTCTTTGACTTCTTTAGAATGCTCTCGTTCTACTTCACAACTGTTGGTTTCTATGTGTGCACAATGGTATGCTTTACTTCTACTGGCAGCTCTCTTTGTATAGGTTCCTTCTCCGTCATTTTTATGTACTTGATTTACCAGGTTGCTAGTCTCTGGTATCTGATAAAAAAGTTGTTTTATTGTAGATGACAGTCCTTACAGTGTACGTCTTCTTGTATGGACGAGCTTACCTGGTAATTTTCAAACTCTAGTTTTCCCTTTCTCCCTATGTCACCAGCACAGGATCTGATATTTTACATGATTAGTATCATCTAAGTGCTGAGCAAATCCCTCGAAGCATTGGTTTAGAGTTTGCTGACCATGGCTCAGAATCTTTTGGTGAAATCCAGTTTTTAAATCTGGTTTGGGGGTGAAGTTATCCTCCATCATTAGCCCACCTATTGGTAAAAGCAAAGGGAAAGATGAAATGGAGCATTGTTTATTTCCCCGCCGCTAACGGAGATAACTTCATGCAGCTTCCTAATCTTTTTCCGAATCAACTAACTCCGTAAAGTTTGAATGTCCTAAACCGTTTGATAAAATAAACAGAAATATCTTCTCTCATATGAGATGCGTGGTCACTAAAGCATAGAATGAGTCACTAAACGGTTTATCTTAAAATGTTTCGATGTGACATTAATTTTCTTTTTATTTTAACAAACAGTTTTTTAGGACATTCAAACTTTGGGGAGTTAGTTGATTTGAAAATAAGTTTAGGTAGCTGTGTGAAAAAAAAAGCTTACAGTTCAGGGTAGCTGCGTGAAGTTATTCATGATGAATGCTCAAAAGCATGTTGCCATTTGTTTAAAATTCTTTAGTAATTACCACTCAATTTGCTTGGAAATCTTCCAGTGCTTTGGTAAATTCAATGTACCAGGCTGCACTGGTACATATATCACAATATTTGGCACGCTTGTGATTATTGTGAATTGAGTTTAATAATTATCAACTTATTCCACAGATATACACGGTCTAACATGCATCTTGGTTTGTAGTTTCCGTGTGCTTTTTATCTATCTTAGTGGAAATATGAAATAGAATCTGTACATTGCAGAGGTTTTTTCAATGCATATTGCACCAACCCTTGCACTTACTCTAGATGTTGACTTAGTTAATATGCTTCACCATTTCAGGCTTTTTCTGGATTAGATGAAGCCATTAATGAGGAAGCACTGATGTCGGGTAATACAGCTTTGGAGACAGTTCTGAATGCACAATTCTTGGTTCAAATTGGAGTTTTTACTGCAGTCCCAATGATAATGGGTTTCATACTAGAAATGGGATTGCTAAAGGTTTGTCTATCTAATGCTTATTGTTATCATTGCATACAAGTCTTGAAGATATCTTTTGCTATGAAGCTTCTGGTTTGAATATTTGGTATCTGTTTTTCATTTTATACTTTGGCTTGTTTCATTGGACTTTTTGCTTTGTTGTTAATATTATATTTTCATTCTGTATAACCCTGTGCAACCTTAATTTTTATGACATAAATTTTGTAGGCTGTTTTCAGTTTTATCACAATGCAACTCCAACTGTGTTCTGTCTTCTTCACATTCTCATTGGGAACCAGAACTCATTATTTTGGACGCACAATTCTCCATGGAGGTGCCAAAGTAAGTTTTTTATTTTATTTTAGTTTTTTTGGGTGCATTATTTTTAAAATACTGTTATATTATTTGTTCAGGAATTGAATTCTTTTATTTGTTTCCATCTACAGTACAGAGCAACTGGTAGAGGCTTTGTTGTCCGTCATATAAAGTTTGCTGAAAATTACAGGCTTTATTCAAGAAGTCATTTTGTTAAGGCGTGAGTTATGCTAAAAGCTACATGAATTTATTATTATTATTATTTTAGCTTAAAATTTGAAATTACTAATTCAATTCAGTGTTCTTAGATCCTTTATTTGATTTTCTGCAGGCTTGAAGTGGCACTGCTTCTTATAGTGTACATTGCATATGGGTACAACTCTAAGGGAACTGCTGTCACATTCATTTTGCTAACTCTTAGCAGTTGGTTCCTCGTCCTTTCGTGGCTCTTTGCTCCTTATATCTTTAATCCTTCAGGTTTTGAGTGGCAAAAGTAAGTATTAGTGTTTCAGTTTCTGGCTACTTTGAGTTGTTTCCTGTCACGTCAGTTTTATAATCTTAGCCTCTTCATAACCAGGACCGTGGAGGATTTTGATGACTGGACCAGTTGGCTTCTGTATAAAGGTGGAGTAGGGGTAAAGGGAGACAATAGTTGGGAATCATGGTGGGATGAAGAACAGGTTTTCATCTCATGCTGACTTTCTATTTATTACAAGAAAAAAATATCACAAATCTTTATCATTTTCCATATGTTTGCATTTATTTATTTGCGTTGGTTCATCTTACAGTAGCTCACTTCGCAACCCTGCATTATCAATGTGATTTTCTTTTCATATGATAAAACATGACCCGCTTCCTTTTTCTCTTATTGGCACTTTATGGTTTGGAGTTTGGATATAGGGTTTGTGTGAAGGGAATCATAGAGCTAGTCCAATTTGTGTTACTTTATTTATTGATCTGGTGTTAAGTTGTTGCTCTGTGATATCTTCTGCTATGCCTGAAAGCTCTCTTCTTCAGTTCTGAGAAGCAGATTTATAGTTTCAAGTTAGAAATTATGAGAAATGTTATTCTTAAAGTTATTATTTGCTTAAAGATATTAAATATTATTGTGTCTGCATACTATCTTCTAGAAAGGTGATATCTTACTGTTTGGAAATTATATCTTACTTGTTACATTCTGTTTTTCAGTCACACATACAAACAGTGAGAGGTCGTATATTGGAAACAATTTTAAGCTTGAGGTTCTTCATGTTTCAATATGGGGTCGTGTACAAACTGCATCTCACAGGACATGATACATCACTTGCGGTATACTTCTTGTCCTTGGTGGCTCGTATAAAGTATACACGATCTTTGTTATATTGCAGCCCCTTCCAAGCATATTTAAGATTTCCTTTGAACTGCTGAGCTTGCTGTTAAAGCAACCCCTTCCAAGCATATTTAAGATTTCCTTTGAACTGCTGAGCTTGCTGTTAAAATAGTCTAGGTTCAGTTTGGCATTTACTTCGGAAAAAATTATTTATTGACCTCGGGTTTTACCAAAAAGTATTGATTTATGCATATACAATTTTTGTTGTTGAAATGGCCAAGTATACTCTAGAAATACCAATTCTTGTCAATTATACATTATTGTAAGAAAGCAAATACTTCATCACTAATGATGCATTTTGGCTTTCACAATACAATACTTCATATTATTTTTGAATTCTCTCTCTGCAATGTCAGAGGCTCAGAAATACAGGTAACTTCTCGTATGTATTATACCACTATGTCAGGAACTAGACCCGAGCATTTTTTATCAGCTAGACATGCCTTTTACATCACCTAGCTTTAGGCCCATCAATTGTAACGACAATACACCTAAACTCTTCATTCTCTTAAAACTCAAAGCTCCAACCTTTCAACTGGCTTATCTACCCCTGCCACCGCTCATGCCAAGTCACAAAATCATTCTTCTGTCTTCCCTGTTCCTTATTCAATTTTTTTTTCTCCCTCATGAAATACAAAAGAAGACTTATCTCCAAAAAACCCAGACATATTTGTGGTTTACACGTCGAAGTAGAACAGCACACGATAACCTTAGAACATTTTTGAGCTGCAAGTGATCGGCCTGAATTGAGCATGTGACCAGCCTGTGGACATGCCATTCTTTATTATGTTACATTAGAAACACTTTCCGATGTGATATTTGATAATATTAGGATCTGTGAAAAAAAAAAACTGCATATCATAAAATGAATTGCATGCAGAAGGAGAAAAACTAGCGATTGTTGAGTGCCCTTACATGTAAAATGAGAATAGGGGTGCAACTTTGTTTATCTTAACCAAGAATAAGGTTTCTTTGTTAACTTTCTTCTTGGTTTGTTGGATAAATCATTTCATAAGCCAATATTCTTGGATGTATTGATAATCCCAGTTGCATGCTGAATTATGTGTTTGTCGAACTGTTCTACTGTGTGTATAGTCAGTTAGTACATGTACATTTGTTTGCTCTTATATGTACCAATATGACCTTTATTATTAGTTTCACTTGGCTAGAGTCAAATTATATGTAGACTATTCATTTGGTGGTTTTATAAGTAATGCTGTGTTTCATTCGAGTTATGACTGATCATGAACCATTTTGGGCTCATGATTTGATGGTTCTTGAATCTGACTGCCATTTTTTGTTGTATAGCTTTATGGCTTCTCGTGGATTGTATTGATTGGCATTGTTTTGGTATTTCAGGTTTGTATCAATTCTTGTATAAGTTATTTGTTCCCTTCCCCAATAAAGCTTAATTTTTTGTCTGGAACTCAACTCCTATTCCACTATGTTTCCATTGCATTGCAGATCTTTACCTACAGTCCTAAAAGATCTACAAGCTTCCAGCTAGTAATGCGATTTATGCAGGGAATCGTATCATTAGGTCTTGTGGCAGCCATTGCTCTAGTTGTTGCTTTCACTAAACTATCAATTCCTGACCTATTTGCAAGCATCCTCGCATTTCTTCCTACTGGATGGGCCATTCTATGTGTAAGTTTTTGTAGAATATGATAACTTTTGAGATTTTTTATTTTCTAACTAAAAGTGCATTTATTTTGGATTACTGTGTAAAGGAAAACAAATGTTATGAATAACTTCTCCCATAAGATAGTGTTCTGGATTTAGAGATTTCGTAATGAGAATGAGAATCAAGAATGGAAATGGGAATGAGGTGCCCGTTCTAAAGCCATTGACATTTTCATGGCTAAAAAGTGAGAACCCAAACTTGAAGAATGGGAATCTCATTCTCATCCCCATTGATTCCTTATCCTGATAAAAGAATCACTAATCCAAATGCTACCTGTAACCTTTCACGAGAGCTCGTAATGCCCTGTTCTTTTGACTGATGCAAACTGTTGGAATGAGGCATCAAGATAGCATAGAAAAAGTAATGCACCTAGTCTAGGTCACTTTCTAGATTTCACATACTAGTGTCAAGCCTCTTTAGTAGCCTTATCACGCTTGAAATCTCTTTCTTTCACCTCACTGTCTAAGGGGCTAAGGGTTCGAGCCGAGCGTTAAATGGACACTTCTAGTTTATCTACCTAAATGGGTCAGACAAGGTATAATTTAAGATACCCGGGGAGCAAAGAGGTTTACAAGCAAGGGCATGTTCATTTGAGATAATCTAAATAGACTATAGGTTCGTATTGGTAGCCCATATAGAGGAATCCTGCGAGTGTATACCCTTGTAACTAGGAGCTTCCTTTTTTCCTTTATTTATCTCTTTTCTTTTCGAAGACCTTTTTCTTTTGCTCCATTGACTGCATTTGGATAATCCTTCATCTGGCCTGCTGTAGATCCCTGGTCCATTGTATGACGATATATTTGTCATTTGAGTGTACCTGTATTTTGAATTTTGTAATGTTGCCCAACTCTTGAAGTATGAACTGTACGCACAACATAGACATGGACCAATGAAACTTATGTTCAGCAAGGAAATGTCCGGATTGAGACCTTTCTTTATTTACAATCTTATGTTTTTGGATACTGAATACTGTAATTGTGCTGAAACAGATTGCTATCACATGGAAGAAGTTAATCAGGAGTCTGGGCTTGTGGGACTCGGTGCGGGAATTTGCAAGAATGTATGATGCTGGGATGGGCATGCTCATCTTTGCGCCTATAGCAGTGTTATCTTGGTTCCCATTCATTTCCACATTCCAGTCTCGCCTTCTCTTTAACCAAGCGTTTAGCCGTGGGCTGGAGATTTCCCTCATTCTTTCTGGAAACAAAGCCAATGTCGAGACCTGATTTTTCCATGCCCATGCCTTCCTGGTGTAGAGACTGTAAAATCATTGTGTTTTTTTGTTTGACAGGAAATTTTGTGTTTTGTTTTTGGATCCTAGAATTAGCATGTAATGAATGATACAGTTATAAATTTACATCATTTTCTTCACATTTGAGAAATGGAAATGACAATTTTCTCCTCTCCTCGAACAACAAACAAGTGCTCTAGAATTTTCATTTTAACAGATACATCTTGTGAAGACAGCTTACACTTTTTCGTAGGAGTGTATTTGTCACAAGTTTCCTATTTGAACAATTTCTTTTTGAGATAGCAACTCTAGGCCTCTTAGGGTGTGGCGCAATGGTCAAGACAAATATCTCCACGAAGGAGTTCGTGGGTTCAAATTTTATGGCGTCAGGTGGAGTAGGGTTTGGATTAAAAGGGGAGACTTACTCCTGTTGTGTAGTTCAATTTATTTTTTTTTAAAAGAAAAAAGATAGCAACTCTAGTGGCACCTTGTTGCGTTGTTTCCAATGATAGTACTATTACAAATTTTGGCCGAAAAAAACTGAGAAAAAAAGGCAACTTTGAAGAGATAGTACGTGGCCATATGTTAGTCGTACGTTAAAACTTTTCATCTTTTTTGTGTTCTTTTATGTCTTATCTTTCCAACGCGGGTCGCCCGTAATTTTCCAGTTTCTATTGACC
>JAYMSZ010003496.1:0-10496 GCA_036897665.1 Pelargonium citronellum | reverse complement strand
AGATTATGTGTTTTGATGGTACTGTGAAAGGTTTCAACTTTAGTTTGAGAATGAGAGTGTTGCTTGTTTGCTTATGGCACTGTTGCATCTGTTTATTTAGCTCAGCATGAGGTAATGTTGCTAAATTTATGGTTTGAGATTTTGTTTACTTGTACTCTTGCGATAGTGAAGAACCGGATAGATTCTATATTTGAAGGTTTTGTGAAAGATTTTAGCTTCTAATTACCTAATAACTGAAATACCCTTTTGAGGATTTTCGTGACTTAGTGAAGAATATGGTGTTTGTGTGATTGGGATAGATTCTGTGTTTTGATGGTACTGTGAAAGATTTCTACTTTATTTTGAGAATGAGAGTGTTGCTTGTTTGCTTATGGCATTGTTGCATCTGTTTATTTAACTCAGCATGAGGTAATGTTGCTAAATTATGTACGAGTGGTTAGTTTGATTCGTGCTCGGATGATTTGAGATTTTGTATACTTGAGCTCTTGCGATAGTGAAGAATCGGATAAATTCTATATTTGAAGGTTTTGTGAAAGATTTTAGCTTTATTGTGATTTGTGAGAATGTGAGTATTGCTTATGGACTTGTTGCATCCATTTATTACTTCAGCATGTTGTGGAGTGTATAGTAATGATGTTATTTTGTATTTTCGTTGCTATGTTATGCATGCACGGATGTTTTGAGGTTTTGGGTACTTGTACTCTTTAGAGTACTTTCGAAATTTAGTGAATAATATGACGTGTATGTAATAAGGTTCTGCGAAAGATTTGAGCTTTATTTTGAGAACATGAGTATTGCTTATGGACTTGTTGCATCTATTTATTTACTTAAGCATGTTGGGGAGTGTATAGTTATAGTGATGATGTTGCTATGCATTTTTTGTTGCTAAATTTTGTACGAGTAGTTGGTTAGATCTCTGTACTTATGTTTTGAGGTTTTGGGTATTTGTACTCTTTTGAGTATGGTGAATTCATGCAGAAACATTTATTTCGTGTTTTTGGAGTGATTGAAGTAACCTTGTAATGTTGTGGTGTCAAAGCATTACTCAATAAATCATAGACCAACCTTTTTCTTTTTTAACTTTTATGCTCATACAGGTGTCTGCTCACACATCAGCTGGAAAAACTGTTGTGGCTTCGTATGCCATTGCAATGTCATTGAAAAATAATCAACGGGTTATATACACTTCACCAATCAAGGCCTTGAGCAACCAAAAATATAGGGACTTCAAGGAAGAGTTCTCAGATGTTGGTTTGATGACTGGAGACGTGACAATAGATCCCAATGCTTCTTGCTTGGTTAGTTATTTAACCTCTCTTTTTCTTGAACCTTTTGTATGTAAAATTGTCTCATTTTTTGACTTATTGTAGCTGTTTGATTGTAGGTAATGACCACTGAAATCTGGCGTAGTATGCTATACAGAGGATCAGAGGTCATTCGGGAGGTCGCTTGGATCATATTTGATGAAGTACATTACATGCGTGACCGAGAGAGAGGCGTGGTATGGGAAGAAAGTATTGTTATGGCCCCAAAGAACGCTCGATTTGTTTTTCTCTCTGCCACTGTACCTAATGCAAAAGAATTTTCTGATTGGGTTGCAAAGGTAATTCTAGTTTGAATTTAGCATTAATCTTCAAAATTTAATAGAATATATTCCTTAGTTCTTAGAACTTGCAGCATTATTATGCTCTAGAGACCATATAGCTAGCTTATGATACCGGTCAGTTGAGAAAAAAACTTTGTGCAACTATTGAATTCTCTCTATTTGCATGTGGTATTGATGCAGGTTCACCAGCAGCCATGTCACATTGTTTATACTGATTATCGGCCAACGCCTCTTCAGCATTATGTTTTTCCTTCGGGTGGTGATGGTCTTTTCTTGGCGGTGGATGAAATGGGCAAGTTTCGCGAAGACAGCTTTCAGAAAGCCATAAATGCACTTGTTCCTACCAGTGAGAGTGAAAGGAAAAAGCAGAATGGAAAGTGGCAAAAGGGTTTGAATGTGGGTAAAGTCGGTGAAGAAAGTGACATCTTCAAGATGGTTAAAATGATTATTTCACGACAGTATGATCCTGTCATACTTTTCAGCTTTAGCAAAAGGGAATGCGAATTTCTGGCTATGCAGGTGAAGTTCTATTATTGCTATAGAATCTGCCTTTTCTTATGAGATTGGGATTGAGTTTATTAATCCCGAAGTTATTTTTGTTTAGGATTAACTTTGGTTGACTCATATTTACCAGAAAACACTATTTATGTACTGATTCACGATCCTGATCAGACGTTCCGAATCGCGGAACACTAACACTTGAAAGTTGGAATTCCCATGAATATACGGTTCTGTTCAACCAATCATAATAATTTTTAGTTATTATTGAACATAAAAATATATTATTATGCTCTCAAATCGAACCCTGGTGCATATATAGACTGAAGGATTGTAAAATATGCTTTGGTTAATTTATATTTTTTAAGAAATAGTATTGTACATGTTTTTAAAAAAATCCATTTTTCTGGATAAACTTGTTCTGTTCCTAATTAATGCTCCAAAGAAGCCTACTCCCGCAGTGCCGTGTACCTAGACCCTAACGCTCCGCGATCTATATAACTTGGATTAACCCATTCAATGTGATGCTTTATATATATATATCTATCTGGCTTAACCAGTTGTCGATGGCTTCAAAACACGTGTCTTGAATATATCTCTCCTCTTTTTGCTCTAGTTTATGTATGTGTGTATATGTTATGAAACCATTGACTATAATTACTTTCTTTAATATGTTACCCTACATATATTTTGATTTTTGGTTTTGCGTTGCAGATGGCTAAAATGGATTTAAATGAGGACGTGGAGAAAGTGAATATTGAAAATATCTTCTGGAGTGCTATGGATATGCTTTCAGATGATGATAAGAAGCTACCACAGGCGAGTTATTTGTCCACGTTTTTTTGTAGTCTGCTTTTGCTCACTTGCATGCTTCCAAACAATCTTATGCTTGAATGTAACTATGCCTAATATTCTAAAATTTTAGTTTTATTTTCCCATTCATTAATCATTGGCTTAACAAGTAAAGACAGGTAGATTGGAAGCTTAGCAGCTCTACTTTTAGTAGAAAATGAACCACCCTTTTTGTATAGATACGAACCCAATATATATTTCATTAAGTAGATCAGTCGTTGCTGAATTTTTGTGTTTTTCTAAATTTTTGTTCCTTTGTTGCCAACACGCCGGAAGAATTTTATGAGATTATTGTTTTCACACCATAGCAACCACTGATGAGAATCTAATCCGAGTTACTGGCAATGACCTCTTACTTTAAAAGGGACTTGCTATATTTTGAATCATATGATGGACAGGAGAAAATTCTTTACTCCAGCACCTTTTGTATAAGAAGAATAATTTAGATCCAACTTATATCAATCATATCAGTTTGCTTTTTGTTTGTACTCAGGTTTCAAATATGTTGCCGCTCTTGAAACGTGGGATTGGTGTGCATCATTCTGGTTTGCTTCCCATTCTTAAGGAAGTAATTGAGATATTGTTTCAGGAAGGACTAATCAAGGTGAGCAGAAATTATGAACTTAGCTTTATGTTGTGTATGTGCATATAGGGCTGGCAATTTGGGTCGTGACCCGTGACCTGACACGACTCGACACAAAATTTAGTGGGTTTAAGTTTAACTTAAGTATGTTCGTGTTTTGTTAATTGGGTTGTGTTCGGGTTGAACCCGCCTAACCCCTTTTCTATTGAACGGGTCATGTAACCCTTTGAATGACTTGTTTAAGGATAAAATGGTAATTTAATGAACATTTTGTGTCAATAATGACTCAGAAAATAAATGGGACAAATATGTCGGGTCGGGTCAATTCAAACTCATTTATTTAAATGTCTCTAGTCTTGTAATTTTGAACCCAATTATTCATGTGTTGAGCAAGTCGTGTCGTGGTAGCCAACTCATAAACGGGTCGTGAACTCAACTCATAATAATCAGGTCATGTTCGGGTTTACCCGTTTAACAAAATACTAAACTTTCAACACTACACGAACACGACCCGTGAACACAAACTGCCACCAATGCTTAATGAGGAACACCTTGGTGTCTCAGTCAAATATTCTGTTCATCAATATTGTTACTGAAGTGCTTCGCATGCCTGAAATCTTCAAAGCGTGCCTGTTTTTGTTTCTCCAATGATTTTCTATTTCAAACTGATTGGTAATTTTATTTGTTTTTGCACTTTTAACACATTTCAAATGATGAAAAATATTTACATTTTGCGGGGATGTATTATTCATTTTTATCTGTTTTACATGCATGTATTATTGTATCTATTGTCTCGGTATATTTGAAACATTTTCCTTTCAGTGTTTATTTGCCACAGAAACTTTCAGCATAGGTTTGAATATGCCTGCAAAAACCGTTGTATTCACAAATGTCCGTAAATTTGATGGAGATAAGTTTAGATGGTTATCCAGCGGCGAGTACATACAAATGAGTGGTCGTGCTGGGCGTCGAGGTATTGATGATCGTGGGATATGCATCCTCATGGTAGATGAGAAGATCGAACCATCTACGGCTAAAACAATGCTTAAGGGAAGCGCCGACTCTTTGAACAGGTCTGCAAGCTGTTTCTATTGCACCTCATCGGTTTAAAGAATGGGCTATTTCAATATTATGTCACAGCAAGAAAATACTTTAGATTCAAATGATTGTGTTTTGTTAGCAGTAGGATTAAGTTTTATGTAATGGTAATGAGAATGAGATTCTCATTTCAAAGCCATTCTCATGCTCGAAAAACCATAAGAATGAGAATCTCATTCTCGGCGCAATTCGTGCGCTTGTGCCGTGTTGAAGGTTGACCATGTGCTATATGAGACACAACACATTTGTGTTATGTAGCACAAGCATGACACGCTTAACTAAATGGGCCAGGATGACACGACACAACCTAAGCCATTTTGCACAACACTCCCCAAATGATAAAATGTCACAAATTTAATCGATTGAACATAACTATGTCAACTAAAAAGGGATTTTTTAGGCTTCGAAAGGGCAGCTCAGTGCATTTAGCTTCAACCACTGTGGCATATAGGAAAGGTCGTTTAAGTAGTCATATTCCTGCTTTTGGATAGACGTTTACATTACTTGAACCCGCCTGGTCACAAGATACCAACTCTAATGTAGTGTCAAGGCTCACCTTTACGCTTATGTATTTTTTACAAGTTTAGGTTATTATATTTTGCTATGTTTATGAATTGCTGATTGACCTTTTACCCTTTGCATTTCAGTGCATTCCATTTGAGCTATAACATGCTTTTGAATCAATTGCGTTCTGAGGATGGGAATGCTGAAAATTTGCTCCGAAATTCGTTCTACCAGTTCCAAGCCGACCGTGCCATTCCTGATCTTGAGGTCAGTTGATATTGTCAGTCCCGAACTGGAATTTCAGTAGTAGTGTTCTGGTCTTCTAAGTGTAGTTGGTGTGTGGTTGATATTTTCCTTATTATTTATAGTTATTAAATAATACCTCTGTTTCCAAATAAATGTCATTTTAGAAACCATGAATTGCTTCGAAACAAGTGTCACTTTACCATTTCAACCTCAAAATGCATTTGGCTTACCAATAATACCCTTTCATCATTCCCAAAAACTGGTCCAAAATTAGTGTCATTTTACCATTTCGAAATCCACTTGACTTTCCAATAATACCCTTTCATCGTTCCCCAATACAGTGTAAAAACTCTAATATATCACTTATTTTGAAACAAAGTTTGTATTTAATAAACTTTGTTATCATGATTATTAGCCGCTATGAGTATTGCTATTTTGGATTGAAGAACCCGAAAATGTTTATAAACTCGTCAATAAAATAGTAAAATGTAGTTGAGATCAAAGATATTCCAAATATCAGTATCACAACTTGTATCAATTAACCTGAGAAAAGATAGCACGAGTACTTACTTTCAGCATAAATTGCAGAAACAAGCGAAGAACCTTGAAGAAGAGAGGGATTCGATTGTAATTGAAGAAGAAGATAGCTTGAAGAGTTACTACAATCTGATACAACAATACCGAACTCTGAAGAATGATGTTCGTGATATTGTGCTTTCTCCAAGATACTGTTTACCCTTCTTGCAACCAGGCAGACTTGTGTCTATCCAATGCACTAGGAGTGATGAAAATTCCCCGGTTATCTCCATTGAAGAATACGTTACATGGGGAGTGCTAATCAATTTTGAGAGGGTCAAAAGTGTTTCCGAAGGTGAGTTTAATGGCTAGAATCAAACTTATTTTTAGTCTTTTTTTATACAAGTTTCGGTTTACCAAGTGTGATGAATGATCCAGATGACACAAATACGAAACCAGAAGAAGCGAACTACAAGGTTGATGTTCTTACAAGATGTGTCGTAAGCAGAGACGGAGTCGGGAAAAAAACTATTAAAATTGTTCCTCTGAAAAATCAAGGGGAGCCGGTTGTTGTTTCTGTTCCTCTTTCTCAGGTAATGTTTCTTATGCTCTTGCATCTTTTACTTGTCTCCATATTTTTAGTGAGACCTACAATGTCCTTTTTGCCAATGCTCTCTAGGTTGAAATTGGAAAAGGGTCGGGAGGTCACAGTACTTTAATAAGTCATCGATTAAGTCCTCAAATTCTTTTAAAAGTCAAAATAGTCCCTGAACTGTGAGTTTTGGCCATTGGGTCAGTTTAGACCCTACTGTTTATTAGAGTTAATTGCCGTAAACTTGATGACACGTGAACGCCACATAGGCAATTGTTTGTTTAATCAATTGTTTTTAAACTCCATGTAAGCACTGTAGATACCCGATTTTGGTACAGTTATCCTTACAAGCGCCACACAATTATCTGATA
The DNA here is from genome assembly GCA_036897665.1 of Pelargonium citronellum. NCBI lineage: Eukaryota > Viridiplantae > Streptophyta > Magnoliopsida > Geraniales > Geraniaceae > Pelargonium > Pelargonium citronellum. Next base: position 3,630 of record JAYMSZ010003496.1, on the reverse strand, counting down.
AACTATTGTAAATTTCACATCAACGCTATGCCATCAAATTTAACTGTCAACTAACTTTAAATAACTGCATGGACTAAATTGAACAAAAAAGTCAAAGTTCATCGAAATCAATGGCTTTTGACCATTTCCCCCTTAATATTGGAATGACGACTAATTTTAATTTCTTTGTAATGAGAATTTTGCAAACAAAAAAAAAAAGTCATTATAGCAAAGAAGAGATTTATTTGCTTATTAATGTCATGATATGCAGGTTAATAGTCTAAGTAGTGTTCGTTTAGTCATATCAAAGGATCTCTTGCCTTTGGAAACTCGAGAAAACACACTAAAGAAGGTTTCAGAAGTTCTTTCAAGATTCTCTAAAGACGGGATACCCCTCCTTGATCCCGAGGATGATATGAAGGTATGTTGCTTTAGATTCTTTTTCCACCGATTATTTTTTTCTCATCTCTCTTTCTCTAACGGTTATCATTTCCTACTTTTCCCGTTCTTCAGGTTCAAAGTAGCTCGTACAAAAAGGCAGCACGTAGGATAGAAGCTCTAGAAAGCTTATTTGATAAGCACGAAGTTGCCAAATCACCGCTCGTTGAGCAGAAGCTGAAAGTCTTACACAATAAGCAAGAATTGACCGCAAAGATCAAGGCTATCAGGAGAACTATGCGATCTTCAACTGTGTTGGCTTTTAAAGATGAACTCAAGGCACGAAAACGGGTTCTCAGGAGGCTAGGGTAATGAAACTTTACATTTCCATAGAGTATTTTTTAGAAGGGCAAATTACAAATGAAACCTATACTTAGCCCCATTTGCAGATAGCTCCTTGTACTTCCAATTTTTCATTTCAGCAATGTGAAATTGATGGTGATTGTAAGGATAAAATGATAGATAAAAAATTAGTTAAATCTAACTGACAAAATGAAAAATGAGTTGGTTGTCACGAAAAAAAGGTATAGGGAGTTATTTGCAAAAGAGGCTAAGTATATGGTATCTCTCTGTAATTTACCGTGTTATAAACAATATGTGGATGCACGTGAAACTATATTGATTTGAGTTGATTGAATTGCAGATACGCTTCAAGTGATGATGTTGTGGAATTGAAGGGAAAAGTTGCTTGTGAAATCAGTAGTGCAGATGAACTGACCTTGACGGAGCTAATGTTCAATGGGGTATTGAAGGACATAAAGGTTGAAGAGATGGTGTCGCTTCTGTCTTGTTTTGTATGGCAAGAGAAGCTGCAAGACGCCGCAAAGCCTCGGGAAGAACTTGACTTGCTATTTGCGCAATTACAGGATACAGCCCGAAGGGTTGCGAAAGTTCAGCTCGAGTGTAAGGTAAGAATTACTAGACCTTCCTCTTGGTGTAGGGCACTCCATCATCGTTTAATTGTCCTTTCCGCTCTAAGGATAGAACTGGCAATTCGTGTTTTAATGTGTCGTGGCGAAAGTTTGAGTATTTGATATATGAGTTAGCAAGCATGAACGTGACACTGAAATAATTATGCTAAAATATTGAACACGAACACGACACTTTATAAATCGGTAAACCTCTAGTCTGACCTGCAAGAGGTGTGAGGTGTGGGTTTCACATGGACAATATGCGGGTGGCTGGGTTTGCCCAATCCAAAAATCAATCAGGTCAATTTTATGCGACTCAAACCCATGAAATGGGGGTTGGATTTTGGGTGCCCGGGTGTTCGGGTCTAAATAGCCAGCTCTAACACGGCATGTGTAACACGGTTAAATAAATGGATTCACGTCACAACTCAACATGTTTACGACGACTTGACCTGATCCAGCACAATTATATAACACCAATTTGATGCATAAACTTGATATTCCAAATAATCTTACATTTTAAGTAAGATAGTGCCACGGCGATTTATTGTTTAAATTTCTAACTTAACTTTATTATTTGTGTTGAGTTTGTCACACAATACATTTAATTAAATGTGTTGTGCGTGTTAAACGTGTTTAACACAAACGTGAGGCTATTACCAAATGTGTTGAGTTCTCCAATACAAAGATGACATGGATACGCCCGTGCCGAATCCAAGCACACTAGACTCGTGTCATGCTCGTTTTGCATGACCCATATTGCCAGCAACTAGAGCTAAATATTTGGGTCGGGTTGTGGGTTTTACATATAAAGTGTGTGGGTTGAGCTCCGCTCTACGTTTTCTTCACTGTAAACACAACCTAACCCGAAAACTGTTCAGGTCTATTTTATGCAATCCAAACCCGCAAAAATGTGGGGCTACCATCAACTAATTGAAAATGTGGTGCTTTTACACAACAGGTCCAAATTGACGTAGAGAAGTTTGTGAGCTCGTTTCGACCGGATATCATGGAAGCTGTTTACGCGTGGGCAAAAGGGTCGAAATTCTACGAGATCATGGAAATGACACCGGTATTCGAGGGCAGCTTGATCAGGGCCATCAGGAGGCTGGAAGAGGTTCTCCAGCAGCTGATAGAAGCCGCCAAGTCCATCGGAGAAACCGAGCTTGAACTGAAATTTGAAGAAGCTGTTTCCAAGATCAAGAGGGACATTGTTTTTGCAGCATCTCTGTACCTGTAGTAGTTTCAGCCAGAAAATTTTGAAGAAGCTTGTTTGTTTTGATCTCTAGAGGAAGTTGTAACATTATTGATTTAGTTTATAGTATATTGTAAGATTGATGACAATTCAAATGGTTTAATAGATAGTTTAGGTTGATTTTGTATTAGTATTAGTGTTTGCTGTCTCTTTATTAGTACAAGAGACTGCATTTTCATGTACTTTTGGAAAAATTAAGGATGAGTTACTATGTATGATTTTATATGAAAATGTTTCATTTTGTTCTAAATTGGTTACCTATTCGAATTTTTGTTTCAAATTGGCTCTCAAATTACGTTATGTTGTCAACGTAGGCTGATGTGATATTTCTTTTTTTTTAGTCAAAATTGTGTATCATTTTTTATTGTCGGATCGTCACAAATTCCTCAAGAAAGAGTTTTTCCACAAAGGGATCGAATAAGGGAGATTCATGGATGTGTTTGCACAATTTTACTCTGTCCGCACTAAATGAGTCTTCAAAATAGCGAGACACTATTGACATTGATACGTGCACATTTGAAATCACCAAATGTTCCGGAGGATTCTTACATCAACCCTACACGGCTCAGTCTTCAGTTCGATTGTTGGGAAAAATACGATAAGTTCAAGTTCAAGTTCGAAACCGTCTTTGACCTTCCTACTTCTTGCCTAGTTATTTTCTTCAGACTAAGAAACTAAAACATGAGAGTAAGGAGCCTTAGACAAGACGCAAATAAAACTTACTATGGACGGTTGCTTCGTACTTACAAATTTATGGAACGAATATGAGTGGTAAATCGTGATGTGACATCTCCTCAATTTGTTGTCAGAGTCTAAAATTGACAATTCATGTGTGCGGGTTGGCACGAAATAATACGACTGACACTAACATGAGCCAACACACTTTACATATTACCGATAAAACGAGAAAACGTTAAAATTAATTTACAATTATACCCTTAAGTGAGAGCGTTCCATCATTGCAAGATTTATGAATAAAATATTTGTTCCATTTACTCTCTTCTCTTTCTTCTTTTAAGGAAAAAGGTTCAATTTAGTCCCTCAACT
>JAYMSZ010003495.1:0-10501 GCA_036897665.1 Pelargonium citronellum | reverse complement strand
TATGAGTAAAATGTATATCAGTTGACTGATATAACTTTATATCAGTTGCAACCTAAACCAAGCCAATGAGGTTATATCAGTCAATTTCTAGCACTTGCTCAGGTGAGATGGAGAGACGCCGGCGGGAGGAGGGTAAATGACATGTCAATTTTATTGAAGTTTTGAAGTAACCATTGATAAGCATGGGCGGTTACTTATTTGGGCCGAATTTAAATAAACATCTACTTTTATTCAAGAGAAAATTGAAAACACCATCCTCAATATTCTCCTTTGTTTACAATTTCTCTTACAATTTAACCAAGATAGTGCCATTATTGCAAGTACATCACTTTCTATGAGGTTAATTAATATAATCAGCAAAAGAATTGTGCCAATTCGGCTTTCAGATTAAAAAAGAACATCCGAAACAGTGAAAAATTGAAAGTGAAAGTGAAACTTCATTTCATTTTCATCAACTACAAATAATTCTATAGCATCTAAAAAGTAACAACACTTAGCAAACTGCAAAAATGCTCTCAACAAGCAAGCAAAAAGAAGGGACAAGTATGTCCCCAAGTGATTGACTGCTAAGCTAAATAAATGCCAACTAATGTTTGAACAAAATATCTTGGCAAGCACTATTTTCAATCGTCTTCTTCCTCGTCATCATCAGCTCCAGCAGCAGAGTTCAGAGCATTTAGTCTTTCAATCAATTTGGCCTTCCTCTCTTCATAAGTAAGCTTCTTCAAGTTGTACCTGCAAATACACAATCCATTAGATTAGAAACAGAAACACACCCGATGCAGAAATTGTCTTCAACAAGATAAAATCTAAATAATTCCTAATGATGCTTGAAAGAGTAAACAGAATAGATTTCTATAACAACCAAGGAAAAGAAGTTGATGATATCAAGATTTATAAACAACATCAGGGACGTAAGACAGCTTATCTCGAAAATCATTTGCATATATCATATAGCCCCCAAAATGGTTACATATTTTAGATTTACCTCTTGTGCTCTGTAGGTTGTGGTTTGTCAGATTTCTTCATTGTAGGGTCTGCTCGAATTGCAGCATGGACTTTTTTGTACATTGGCTCAAAGTCTTCCGGGTCAATTTCTCTCTTGATGTATTCACTAAACTGACTATGGTACATCTCTGGTTCATAATCTAACAAGAACTATAGAAGAATTTGTAAATACTTATTACTGATGATTTCAAAATCATTAAATACGGTAAAACAACCATTACTTTTAATGACAAGATATACCGTCATGTACTTAGCAATATGTCCACCATAAATATACTTGCGGTGAACCTCAGCATTTAGGCTCTTGTCATCCTTGGCAAAACCAGCAAATCTCTTATCACTATGAGGAATATCCAATCCACCATCCAACGCCCCCTGTAATTAACAAAACATGCAAACAATTATTGAACCATTGAGCTTAAAAAAAGGAACAATATGTTAGTCCTAACACATGATCAAAACGTACCAATCTCATGGTCTATCTTGTAGTTACATTTCCAGGCAATCATGTTATGCTGACCGGCCCATTCTTTATGTAAGAATTAGTTGACTTCATTAAATAAATATAAAACTACTAATATATAACCCCATAAAAAAGATAGGACTGGTACAGCAAAATTTACTTTAAACAAAACTCTATTAAACAAAAAATAAAGCTGCAATAAACACAGTTGTCCTATACTCCTATGGGTTGAACATTTAATTTTACATGGATACTGAGCCCAAGTGTAATAAAACAATGTCAAGATATTGTCTTTATGTCATTATTTAAAAATGAAATCATAAATCAACAGATAAAAAAATGTTGAATCCTAATAATTACAAGAATATATGTACAGACAATGCATTAACCACAAAAGAAAGAGAAAGTTGAGAACATCAATTACAATTATTAATAAGTTATTATAAAAATAAATTAGGATAAGCTTGAATCAATAATCAAGAACTAAGCTACCGGAAGGAAGTTTCAAGATACCTTAAGAGCACCAAAAATACGATTCCCTGTTGTGGTTCTGATAAGGCCAACATCAAGGAGAGCACGGAAGGGTCTCCTGGTTTCTGCAGGTTCAACGGAAAAATCCTCACCAGTAGCCTACCAATAACAAAAGTGCAAAGTTAATGAAACCTCCAACCAAAGATAGCAGTTAGAATAACACATCCCTGGGAAATCATATGATTAACTTTTTATCCATACAACAAATATGAAAGCAGGATAAAACTTGTACTGAAGATACCTCAACATTGCCCTCGTATTCATCATCCATTTCAAGTGTCTTCAATACACGACGAGCCAAGAGTAGACCAGTACAGTATGCTGAGAGTATATTCATATAAGAAAAAAATTTATGCATGACAGATATACAGTCACAAAAACTAATAGCAAAAGCAAATTTTACCCACAGTTTACCTGCTGCATAGTTTGTAAGACCTACTTCAAGCCCATAGCGCGGCAGCTCATGAGAATAAGCAGCAGCAAGAACAATATCACCAGCAATAGTTGCAGATGTAATTTGAGCTATGATATCCTTGTTAGTCTTGTACAAGGTTAAGGGCTAAAGCATACAAAATATGCTTGAAACATTCAACGCTTTCACATGTTATCCCAACTAAAGCCTGAATACAAAATTAATCCTAAATGAAACTCATACATAAGAGAAAACTCAGTATAATATTAAAAACTGGGTATACTGATTGAAGCAATATGCAGCTAAATCAATGCATCAATCAAGTGCTAGATATGCATATATTCTAATTATCTATGTATCAACAAACAATGGAAAAAATGGATGGTTATCTTGTAATAAAATGTTTCAAAATTATTCTACTCAATTATCACAAGAATTAGGGACTTGTAGAAGGATACAAATCGGACGACAAAACGATACTTTGGAGTGTTGTACTTGTTCTTGTCCTGATTGATAAGGCGAATTCTAGCCCGATAGTCAGTCTTACCCTCTGGATATTAATAACCAACAATATCATTAGATTGAATCTGATAAATAGAAGAAACACATTCCTATAATCCATGTACATAAATCAGTACAGTACCTCTTCTTCTCTTGTACTTAACCTGAAACCGCTTGAAGTAGGCCTTGGATTTCTGGGGTTTGATGTACACCTATAACAAAGAGTAATAGTTCAAACTTAGAAATATACACATCACAACAATGAGTATATAACCAAAAAAAACATCAAGTCAATAAGAAAACATCAACAAAACAAATATAATATACAATATTACAATGATTACATACAAAATCAGAACCAAAACAAGAAGGAAACATATACCATCAGTGGCGGAGCCAGAGATTCAAGACAGGGTAGGCAAAATTCTAATAAGAAAAATTAAAATGTAGAAGTTTTGACTTAATACGCATTATCACGTGTAATTAAAACATCATAAAAATTTACAAGATTTTTTAAACACGCATCCAAAAAATAAACAAGTTTTAACCATCGGTGATTAAGGGTGTGAAAAATGTAAAATAAAAATTAGGAAATCATTTCACTCATCATTAGGCATTAGTTTATTTTCTAGATTGGAATTTAAGATTTGAAATATTATTAAAAATATATAAAGGAGTGAAAAAATGCTATGAAAATATATTTTTAAATACTACAATTCAAAAGAAGAGATATTAGGGGCTGAAGTACAGAAATCAAAAGGAGAAAAGAAAAATAGTATGGTTTTGCTTGTTGGGAGCTTTGAAGCTAGGCATGGGCAAAGCCAAGACTTTAACCACTGAGCTATGGACTAGTATCATACAATTAAGTATATTTAACGGTATATAAGGAGCTGGGCTGGGCAGCTGCCTACTATTGCCCTCCCCCAGCTCCGCCAATGTATACCATTACCAACAGTTAAAAAAATTATAAACAACCAAACATATTCAATGATGCAAACCACCATTGTGTAATAATGCTTAGCACAGACTAAATAACCATACGAATAATGTCAAAAGAGAAAAACAAGTCACGTTAAGCAGGATTTGCAGCATTGCAAAGTCAGCAAACAAAACCAATTCACTCACATTACAAGGTCCAATACCCAATTCTGAAGTACAAAAATTTAGGTGATGATCGAGAAAATCGACCCTACATTACAACTAAATGGCCATGTGATGAGTGAAAATTGACTTTTCGAGAGACTATTTTCTTCCAGTTTTCTTCATTTTTTATCACCATTAAAGCAATGCCATTAAATAAGGTATCACTAAACCCAATACTAATTCTGATCAACTAAAAAATGAAGCGAAATAGAGGAGGAAGGAGATGATATTAAATTAATAGAAGCTCGCATTCCAAAAATCGTTTAAAATATACAGTATATATATACATAATGGTACATTTAAAACGGGAATGAGAACTGATCTGTGAAGCTTACCATTGTTGAAACTCGATCAGCGAGAAACGGAAGGAGAGACGGCAATGGGCCTACAGGCTACAGAGGAAGGACAATATGAAGCAGCTCCATATATAAACCCTTGAGTTATTTTAAAATGACCCTCAATTGACGGCTGTGATTCACTGGAAGGTCGCTAGGGTTAGGTATCTTTGTAATTTTATACTTGACCTTTGCAAACATAAACTTATCCAAGTTATTTTATTTCGATAACCAAAACTTATACGTGATACTCAAAATTGTCTCATTAGCACTAAAATTATGTTTCATTACTTGTGTTGGTACCTACCGTTATGTCTAGTTAATGTCTGTCATGAACTGATGATGCTTACATGGACAACATAAGTTCAAGAAAAACAAAATTGGATGTAATTTGGGAAATATTTTGAGTACATGATATTAGTTAGTTATAGACTTGGAGATCCTACAATGACGTTTCCAAACTATGAGAGTTTTACCATCATTCACAACTTTAGTTTTTTATTATCTTGAAAAGGGTTGCAATGCAAATCAGGAGAACGTTCTGCGCAGAGATGGACTCGATCACATGCCCATGAGATTTGAGAGTGAGCTCGCCATGAGGCTACAAATTCCAACAACATAATATGAAAACAGATTTTATTCATGGAGGACTTAATCTTAAGCCTATGAGAGTGATCTCGCAATGTGCAGAGAGGTATAATAAATGCAGATTAGCATAACAAAAGATGGGATAAAAATAGCTCTTGTATAGCTGCAAATCAGAAAGTATGGTTATGTAAGGCTGCAAAATAACCAATTCCCAGGCCATGCATGCACATCATCACTCAACCAACATCCATATGATTACATCAATGAATTGAATACTGCTACATTCTATTGTTACAACAACAAAAATATCGATAAAGCAAACACAAGCAATCAAAACCGTTCAAATTGCCGAAAGGCTCGCCCATTTTCCTAGCTCATAAGGGTCGCCATAATAATAAAGCTTCACTCTACTTGACAATGACAATCCTGCTGCGACTGGCAGACCTCTAGAATCATCTTGTTCTGCAGGATCATCTACAAATGCTGCAATATCTCCCAGAAGTTTGAATGAGAATCTGCGGGATTGAACTTGCCTGGGAAAATCAAAGTACATGCCCATCCCCGCCTTGGCCTCTGGTAATCGATATTCCCCAATGGTTACCATTTTGTTAGGTTCCTGCAAATCATCATTTTCAATTGGAAACCGTTTATCCAAAGAGAAAAGGAATATAGAGATACTGAGCACATAATATTCCAACCCTCAGGACATGAGACCAACCAATCAATCCATTTCTTAAATGTCTTCCCAAGGTTCCCAGTAGTTCCTATCCATCAAAGCACTGTATTTTTATAGTTATAACTGATTGTGATTGTCAAGTTAAAGTGTTGAGTTTGTGTCAACAAACAACTTTGGATTTTAAGGTTCTCCACTAGAATAACTTGATGAACTAAATGAAATCAACTATTTGCGATAAGCATATTCTGAGGCAGCATTATGAAAATATATGGTGATAATCCTAATAGACAATTATCTTAGAAGTATTCCCTAGATGTCCAAGAATCATAGGTGACACAAACAATCTATTATCAAACTTCTCAAACATTTACAAGCACATCAGATGCTAAACAAATGCAATAAAATCAACATATATGGAGTTCACATACAAGTGTTATTGTGGTGTTACCATGGATTGGAAACTCCATATAGCAGAGATGTAAAGTAAAAAGAGGCTAAGTATTTACCTGGAGAACAGACACTTGTATATACAACACAGCTGGAGAAATGTGTCTGTCTTCTAAAAATGTCATTGATGTGTCCCAGAAATGTACATCAGAAGAAGGCGAATGGGTAACACGAGGCCTAATTGCGCTGAAAGCTTCTAGACGAAATCCTGCCACCAAAGGAGAAGCAGGAGAAAGATACTGTTCCAAGACAAGATCATTGTCCATTGACCTTTCAGACTCAATTGGAACCTGAAAGTTATAAAGTAAGTTATCAGATGACGTGTCACAACTGTTAATGAAGAGCTAGAATTATAAACAAAGAAAGCACAAATATATGAATATACCTTGAATCTATTCAATTGTGGAGTTCTCTCCAACCAATTTTTCAACTTCATAGGGTCGGATCCTTGTGCTGATGAAAGCCCAACCTCATTTCTCAACGGGCTTCCAACTACGAGCAACCTTTTGGCATGAAGACACGGGTCACTTTCAACTGGTCCTCCAAAAGAGGCGCGCCTGCTTATTTCTGCAAAAGGATTCTCATCTAGAGATAAGAGATTGAAGTCACTCCCTAAACTAACAGAACTGGATCCAGTGCGTTGCAGACGTAGAGTCACCCAAATTATGCGGCATCGAACAGGATTCTTGAAGGTAAATTTTATATGCCTAGGTACTGAATTCCCTCTACCCTGCTTTTCTGGTCCATAATATTCTGAGGAAGACGCAATAAGGGACTGGACATCCCATTTTCCCATGCATGCCCTTTCTTCCTTGTCTATCTTATTGCTCGCCCATATTTGTACCTGTGCCAGCAACACGAGGGGACTCGTCAATGAAAGAGCATAAAACTTAGCTGAAAATGGAAACCAGAAAGAATTACAGAAGACAAAAAGTTACAGGCACCAATTTATTTCATTTGATGTGAAGATGTATTGGCAGTGAAGTGCATACATGGGAGGTGGAGACATTTAATGCAGGAATGAGATAAAATGACAAACGAAAGATGATTTGAACCCAACTATACAGAAGTGGTCAATGACAGTAAATTCCAATTCCATCAGTAGTTGCATAAACAAAGAAATGAGTGTCAAGATCTGTTTCACATTCCTCAAGTAATCTCTAGAACTAGGACAAGACCTACAGAATGTAAGTCTAGGAGGCGGAGCAACATAGTGGGGGTGTCCTTTGCACTTCCACAGTTTTGGGATTGTTCAATAGTTATTCAATGTATTTGATAAATAAAGAGAACAAATATATTTTCTCAATTGTGGTACCAAAAGTAATTTCTGCATGATTGGAATGTAAATAGACTTCATAATTTAATAATAATAGATGTCCCATAAAATAACTAAAGGTTAAGCTATTAGGTGGATAACCCAACTAGTATATCAAGTTTCTCACATTTTTTCAAAGTGGGATACTTAAACATTACCCCTTATGTGCAGGCCGGACAACTTCACAGGCCATGTCCCTAGACCAAGAATTATTTGGGAGGCAACACAAACGGATCACTAGGCCCTAACACCAAACCAGCTCTGATAAGGACCAACTCAACTAAAAGCTCAACTGATAATTAAAGACCCAATTTTACTAATATACTTAAACAAAAATAAATTTGGATAATCTGCAAGAGGTATATATTAGTTTAAAAGGTTGAATATGAAATATTGTTTCTTCTAAAAAGTTGGAAGAAAAAAATTGCTTAAAAACTTTTAACCAACTAAATTCAAAGTAAATATAACTATGATTATTGAAAAAATATGCTCCTCGTCCCAAAATGAATATGTCTACTTTCTACATAAAAAAATGTCCAAAAATAAATATCTACTTTGTTTCTTACTTTCTTAGGAAGTTACTTATGCATGAATTACCATTTAAGTTCCTAAGATAAGTTACCATTTATGTCCCAAAAATAAGTTGGTTAGAGTTGGTTACAACAAGTGCACATGGGGTATAAGGGAGAAAGTCTAAACCTAAGTAACTTATCCTTAATTTCTACATAAATTGAAAAAGTGGACACTCATTTTGAGATGGAGGGAGTAAACAATATGTGCATTGTACTGCAGGGACGTCACCCCATATGAAAAATTCTCTCTCCATTATGTAACTCTAAAGAAACATGGTGAGACTATGATTCAACTATATTGGGCAGGATTTCAACATAATAAACTAAAATTTGTTTCTTGTTGATCAACAAATATGTATTTAGAAAGACAATAAAATAGAATAACAATGAAGGTATACTTACGGTGGGAGCATCAGACACAGAATAGCCACACGGACTAACAAGCAAGATGACCCCACTGACATCTGAAAGAGTCCCAAGAACAAGCGCAAATTCAACAGAAGCATTACTTGGTGGAGCTTTCCAATAAGAGTACCGCGATCCAGAATCAAACGGAGCAAGCAATGACAATAATGGTGCAGAATCTGTTGCCGTGTCGACCTGCAATGACAGAATACATGGTTACGCAATAATATATAATAAAATCAGTACCAGGGACAAAACAAAAAAATCACACATAAATAATGTAGCAGCATTAAAATGGTATTGGAACTTTTAATTGTACCATGAAGGTACGAAAGCACCACCAGCGCATCAGAACTCTATGAGCAATACAATAATGGCTACTTTGGTAGTAACACATTAACAATGCAGAAATAATGGGCAAAATCTTTAGCAGTATTGTTTTCATTTTGCAACACATATTTACAACCTAAAATAATTGTGAGAAAAAAAAATCCTCTTGAGTAGTCATTTGATACAATAAGCATGCCTAGTCAACTCTTCGATAACACAAGGCTGAGTTATCTGCCTTGTTTTTTAGCTATATCATTTATTTACTCCCAAAGACTAAGTTAATCCTCATGCAATACATGCAAGAGCGGTGCTATCTGACATAGAATACAAATCTTACACGGAGACACCAAGAAATACAAATTGCAAAGGTTATGGCTGTTAGTTGACTAGTAAAAAGGCCAGTACTTGTGTACAAGGTATGAAGGATGGTTAAAATAACCGACCAAATCCCACAAATCCATGCAACACAAGATAAGTCGTGCAGTTTAAGCAGTTAATAGAGCAAATGCCCATTGAAGTGGTAGACTGACTTTAACTAAAAATACAAAGATCAGTATACACCACTTTCTTAATAATGATAACTGAAGGGTTGAAAAGAAGCAAAAATACCACATAATGATGGCAATACAATCAAGTATGCTCGAGTTGAGACAACGATTCAAACTATTCAGAAAATGTATAGATGAAGAAGAATAAGACAGTCAAAAGAACATCAAATGCACAGAAATCATGTAATAAAGGCAATACCGAATATAAAAAGCTGGCAAATGGAAATTCAGCAAGTGACTCCTCTCCATTAAATACTTGCTGTATAACTTTAACAGCTTGTTGACCATCACAAGGTTGAATGCTTTCAGATGGATTATCCCTCCAGAACGATCCTAAGACCTGGTCAAGAGCTTTAAGTGCAGCAGTATCAGCACGGGAACTTCTTCGTAAGCTAACCAAGACCCTTATATAGTCCAATATTAAAGCATCAAGAACAATTTCTTGGCAGCATTCCTTGCAAACAACACCATCCAGAGCTACAGAACGATTTGTGGAAACATCAACTTGGCTGCCATGGCTTGATCCGCCTTGGCTTGTTACCCCATTGTAATTGGGCGCATCCTTTGAGTTATAATTCACAAATATCATAGCTCCTCTCCCAGCACAACAAACTTTACAAACCTTCCTTTTACATTTTGAACATAAGAAGACAGATTGTGAAACTCCTTTAGATGAAACTCCAGAGGATCCAAGCTTGGGTGCCTTGCTTTCAGCAATAACCTGACACGCGCCACCAGAGCAGCTCTCCCCAATTCGAGTAATATTCCAGAAATCTAGAGCATTATCCTCACTAGCCTCGAGGCCAATAGCACCAGTAGTTTTGTCTTCAAGGGCAGTTTGCCCCAGCAAAGCAAGGGCATTTGCAACTTTGCATAACCTTCCCATGTAATATTCATCAAGCAAAATATTGGGATTTATCGTAGCTGGATCAGTTCCTATAGACAGCAAAGCTCTATCTCTTTCAGCAGCGGAAAGGTTCAGCCTAAGGCGTTCAATTTCAAGTTTCATAGCTTCCATGAAACCTAATTTCCTCTCCTGCAAAGTTGCGGTCATTAAAATGTGTAAACCTGTTAGTGATATATCTAGAACATCTTTTTAAAAGAACAAAAAAAGAAAAAGAATATGACAATGAAAATAACCAATTCACTGATTACATGTGTGATCATAGATTTTGGCCAATCATCTCGATCAGTGCAATGTAATTAATCAAAACGACATAAGAGCCA
>JAYMSZ010003494.1:0-10502 GCA_036897665.1 Pelargonium citronellum | reverse complement strand
CCAGTTTTCCATTCGTGGAGAGGCAATATTCTTCTAGAGATTGTTGTTTCCAATGGATTTCTGTCTTGTTTTTACTGTTGTCGTTTGCAACGCACGGGGTCAAATACTAGTTCAAATTTAATCCTCGTCATTAAAATTTATCCTACATGGGGCTAACTCAATTTTTGTAGCTGAAGATGATAAACACAAGTTGGAACTGACCATAAATATGAGGAAGTTGCTGAAGACAGAATGAAGAGGCAGATTGTTGTCATTGATTACGTGCCGCCCAAGCCAAAACCTCAACCCAACTAGTCGTCTTCTTGCCGCTTCAAATCCAAGAAACTTCAGCTACTCTTTGCTGCACATTGAATTTATTAATGATGTTGTAGTTTCTAGATCGAATTTCAGAGAGCCTCATAGTCTGTGAAAGCTCTTATTCATTCATTCTGTAACATATTGTTCACTATTTCAATTACAGATATATATACATACATTTATGTTCTACTGTATTTGATTGCCTTGTTCTGGTAACTTCTGTATATTAGCTGCATATTTGGAATGATAGTTGTCCATGTATGCATAGGTTGCTTTCATTTTTGCTTAAAACAAGGAAATGTTATAGTAATAGTACAGTTCCATGTATGCATACTTTCAGTGTAACCTAATTATAGTGCAAAGAGTCATGAAACTGATACATGTAACCTTAATAATTATGAAGGTCCATCATTCCAAATATGCATTAAGAGAATCAAAAACCATTTTAAACAGTTGGTTTGATAGAAACAAATTTGGAAACTAAACAGCATTATATACACATGTAAGCAACTGGTGTACAGCAAGGAAAGTGGAGAAAGGGAATTGGCAAACCTGAAACCGAAGTAGAACATATTGATATAAAGAGTCTATTCTTCAATCAGTCAATATATGAATGACCACATGAGAGGTTTTTTTCTCAATTCCATGCCTCACCCATTAAATTCACTTACATATCAACAATGAAAATTCAAATTAACCCACCATGACCCTCCAGCTTGTCAATAACATCAGCACAAGCTTCAATCTTAGCTACCGAACTGCAAAACTTCATCTTTGTGAAACCAGAACACCTCAAAACTAATCGAACCAGAAACAACACTGACAATACTCTTCGTGAATGATAAATTGCATGCTCCTAACATTAGTACAAACTAATTTTTTTTATTTACATGTTGGTTAAAACCGAGGTTAAGATATTTTCAAATTTGATAATATAGTGGCGAGTAAGAATAACATCTTTACTTGCAATAGATATAACAATAGACTTTTTGTCGTTAATATTTTATTGACTTATATTGCATCTTCATATACTTAATTGTTTGTGTTAGGTATAAACGTCCCAGCTCTCGAACTAGAGCCAAAATGGGTTGTCCCGCTAGCTGAGCCTCATATTGAGTCTCCTTAAAACATTTAAACATTTGTTGTTTGTCACATTTAGCCGATGTGGAGTTTAGGAACCTATTTACTAAAGAAAGAGGAAATTACATTCCATTTCGAGGGAGTTGAGTTGCTACTTTCATTTTCCAACCAATTGAACATTTTAGGATGTAATCCATAAGTTGAATCTGTATGGAACTAAAAGAGTAGATCTCATCTTGTAGCATACATAAAAAAAACACTCACAAATGATAGACAGACCAATCGCTGCCTTACTGTAAATAGATTTTTCAGTCGAGGTATACAACAAAATAGTTTTCTTGACCGGACCCCCTGTTTTGAATAGTCAATTCGCCAACATAAAGAATAATAAGTGAGATGGAATCTTGAGATGGCACGGCTTTATCTTCGCAGCAAATTGGGTTTGGATTGGTGCGTGGACTTGCTTCGACCTCCATTTCCTCTTCTTACTCAATCATTTCGCTCACACTCTTCATCTCCTACTCCACATTCGAAGAGAAGGAGACCCTTTTTGCTCTCTACTACGTCTACGTGAGCCTCTCTCTCTCTCTCTCTCTCTCCCTCTTTCTTCGATTTTAAGTGATATGTAGTCCATTCTCATGCAACTGTTAATCGGCACCCATGATTTTTATTTGGCGTGCAGATTCTGTGATTCACAGTTAACAAACATCATTTTGAAATTGTCAATCAGTTCACTAAATTACTTGTTATCTTCTTAAATGGGAGTTTGATTTGTTTGTTGCATGTTTAGAAAACAGCATCTTGCTCCAATGTTGACTCTCAACATCTGAATTGAACATAGATGGTTTATTCTGTGATCGTTTTATATAGTTTGTGATTGTTCTTTCTATCATTTAGAGGCTTTGATCCAGCATTTTTCACTTATATGTTGTTGTAGAGAATTTTGAATGATAACCCTGTCTTCAGAATTTATTGTTTGGTCACAAGCTATCCAATCAAATGCTTCATCTTTGTCTATAAATTTGGCTATGTTTGGTTATATATTTCTCTCTTCTTCTTTTTTTTTAATATTTATTAGCATTTTGGTTTAAAAAAATTATTTAGCAATGAGATTAAAATAAATCAGAATTGGAATGAGATTCTCGTTGTTCATGTTTGGATTAAAAAAATTGGTCTTGAGAATGACTACATTGCGAATCCCATTCTCATTCCAAAATATAAATCCAAACCCTACCTTAGTGTAAGATCAAGCCAAAAATACAAAGCAGAATCCTTTTCAAATATAATTGCAACCTGTATCATGTATGTCCCGCTCGCTCAAATTATCATTCTTTAATTGCTTGGGGGAGGGGTTGTAACAATTGGGCTAATTTTTGTTGACCATAGTGTTTTTTTTTCTTTTCATTTCCCATGTAAAGTTATTGATAATGCACCTGATGGAAATAAAACCTGTTTCAGAATCTGAAAATGTTCCTCAAATAACAGCTTCATGATCGCTTTTCTTTTAATCTGTGGGTGTAGCTGATATTCAAGTGCCAAGCTGCATTGCTTTCTTATATAACACCTTGTGGTTCTTGAAGTCTGGCAATTTCTGCTCTAATTGAGGAAAAAATTCTGTATGTTTTTATTTTATTTATAAAAAAAAAATGAACACTTTTTGTTTTGGATTTAAGTAGTTGATTAGCTGATATTAACTTTCCTGTGCATGAATATGTAGTAGAAGATTATCAACCTTCTCTGCCATGGATGGTTCTGGATCCGCCCCTTTAAAAGAATTGTCATTGGGTTTAGATGCAACAACCGAAGAAGAATATTCTTCTCAGTCTAAGATACTTCAAGAGTTCACTAATATCTCCAATGTTGACAAGGCGTGGATTATTAATTCTGACAATGGTATGGTTGCATAGTATAGAGTTTCACATTGTTTTTGTGACCCTTTTTTTCCTTTTATCGAGCCAACAGCTGATAATTAACTATGATATCTCTGTACAACAACTTTTTTGTAGGAAATGTCTCCCAGGCAATGTTTTCGATGAGCCAACCAAATATTATTGCAAACAAGAGGAGAAAATTTATCCAATCTGCTCATGTTTTAAATGAAAGTGACAATACCATAAAGTTCCAGTGGAGCCCGTTTCCTATTGAGATGATTGGAGTGTCTATAATTGTTCCTTCACCGTCTGGTTCAAAGCTCCTTGTAGTACGAAACTCTGAAAATGAATCTCCAACTCAATTTGAAATCTGGGGTCAATCTCAGTTGGAAAAGGAGTTCCACGTCCCACAATCTGTTCATGGTTCAGTTTATACAGATGGATGGTAACTATTTTGTTTTTTTATCGGCATATAATGTCCATATTTTTTTATCGGCATATAATGTCCATATTAGTGTTACATATCGTGTAGCAAAAATAATAGTTAATACCTTGTCATTGATTCTTTAGTTGTGAAAATTGTAGTGGATTGACTGTGAATAAAACTACCACTTCTGTGTCTGCTAGTTGTTTTAGCATCACCTAGAGCAGTAATGGTGGTGGTTGTAGTAGTTTCAGTACTTCATACACTATGAATTCAACTTCACATGGTGAATATGATTGCTCACTTGATGATTTAGGTTTGAGGGAATTTCTTGGAACTCTGATGAAATTCACATTGCTTATGTTGCTGAGGAGCCATCCCCTGCCAAGCCCACTTTTAATAGTTCAGGCTACAAGAAAGGTGGTTCCATTGAGAAAGATTGTGGTAGCTGGAAAGGTCAAGGAGATTGGGAGGAGGACTGGGGGGAAACCTACGAGGGGAAAAGGCAACCTGCTCTTTTTGTTGTCAACATTGACAGGTTCATTACCGTTTTATTCTATATTGGTTGGGAAATGAAAATGTGGAAGTTTTTCCACTGAATAGCAAGAACTAAAGTAGGAATTCCCTGTATTTTGCAGTGGAGAGGTACGAGCAGTTGAAGGAATAAAAAAATCTTTGAGTGTTGGTCAAGTTGTGTGGGCTCCTCTGACTAAAGGCTCATTTCAATATTTAGTTTTTGTTGGGTGGTCAGCAGACACAAGAAAACTTGGTATGAAGTACTGCAACAATAGGCCTTGTGCATTGTACGCCACCAGGGATCCGTTTCTGGAATCAGGAGTTGATGAACATCCACTAAAGTGGGTTGCTTACTTCGGCAAAATGTTTATTGCTAAACGTCTTTTTGCATGTGACTTTTTGTAGTTGGAAATTACCCATTCTAACTTGATCTTGTGACTAATTTCAAATGAACTGTCATGTTTCAGAGATAATGTGATTGAAGAGTTGCCCGTGATTTGTCTAACTCAAAGCATAAGTAGCGCCTTCTTTCCACGATTCAGGTAAATTATCATACACACTTGGTTTTGGGAGTTTCAAGTGGCTACTATAGCCCTTTTGATATTTTATTTATGATATAAGTAAAATTCTAATGACAACTGATGTTGAATATTCATGGTTGATCATTTATATTTTAGAGTGAATTGAACTCCTCCTGAAATTCTGGTATTTGATGGAGCTGCAGTTGCTTCTAATGTCACTATATTTCAAAGTTGATTTCATTATATATCTTTAAAGAAAGAGTTTAGGTTAACTTAGTGTTCTTGTTACAGCTGGTGCTCGGCTTTGGTATATTATGGTCTTTGATATAGTTGCTGTATAGTTCCTTAGCATATATTGATAGGATATCCATTATCAAGATCTTTCCATATCCTCCGGAATCATTTGACACCCTTTGAAATGTGCACTAATAGAGACACTCCTGAGTTTATTGCAATGAATGGATATATAGTATGCAGAGCTTCTATTTGGCTGATAATAAGAAATTTTCTTTCCAGCCCGGATGGAAAATTCCTCGTATTTTTATCTGCAGCAAGTGCTGCAGATTCTGGTGCACATTGGGGTACAAATTCTCTTCATAGAATTGATTGGGCAATTGATGGAAAGCCAAGTTCACATGAAAAAGTTGTTGATGTGGTGAGCTCTAAATTTGATATCTAATTAATATGAAAATGCTGAACCTGCTGGCTGATTGTTTAACTTTCTATTTTAGGAACTGTTGGTTTCTTCTAATGTTTTAGGTTGTGGACTTTGATAATCATTGGCAAATTAAAAGCTTTATTTTTTTTATTCGATTTTAGGTTCCTGTTGTGATGTGTCCTGAGGATGGTTGCTTCCCTGGTCTATACTGTTCAAGTTTCCTCCCTAGTCCATGGCTTTCTGATGGATGCACAATGATTATACCTTCTACTTGGGGCAGCACTGAAGTAATCCTTGCTGTGAATATATTGAGGTACTTCTTGTTTTTTATATATTGTTACAAAAAATTTACTAATTTTCTCACTTGCAAGTTCTGTTTTCAAAGTTTTCGCAATATGCATGATCATAACCAAAATTTCAAAACAGTAGCTGTGTAATTTCCCCATGCTGTACTTGGTTGTAACTTAATAAATGGACAGTACAAGAACCACTATCAGCTTAAGTTTTTAGTTGAGTTGGTTCTCGAAAATGGTATCAAAGCCTTGCTACTGAAAGGCCAGGGGTTCTAATCCCGACGTTCCCAAAATAATATGATTAAATTCTTTATCTATTCTCTCTCATTAAGCTTCTTTCAGCCCACCTGAAAAGTTAAAAATGGAAATGTGCTCCTATTTATCTCTTTGTTCCACCTGCAAAGTTAAAAACGGGAACGAGCTCCTATCTATCTATCTTTGGTCCACGTACAACTCCGAAGTCCGTTATGGACTTGCAAGTGAGGGGGTTCAACTATCAGCTTGAGCTTTTAGTTGAGTTGGTTCTATAACAGTTACAACCACTTACTAGACAATGTTGGGTCAGCTATACGAATCCGTTAGAACTCATTGGGATCCTCTGCACTTCTATATATCAACTCCTCTTATATATGCACTAGGATCTTCATATAATGTGGTATGTCTAATTAACTTAGTATATTTTGTTTGTCTGCAGTGGGAATGTATCTTGTATTAGCCCTACTGAACCAAACTATTCATGGAATGTTCTTACACTAGATGACGAAAATATTGTTGCTGGTAATATAAGAATGTTAATGCTTCTATAATACCTGGCTTATAGAAGTTACTCCTTAAACTGAGTTTTTTTTTTCCTGTTTAAAGTATCGAGCAGTCCAATAAGTGTTCCTGAAATCAAGTATGGTTGTTTCATCGAGAACTCAACTACAAGTGTTTCATGGAAGTGGATAGATGTTTCAAGCCCCATAAAATGTTCTGAGAAGGTTTATTATTTTCGTTATAATATGATAAGATTGTCATTCCCATGGAAATGTATCAACAGAGTTTCCTTTTTGTTACAGGTAACATCTTTGCTCTCATCTCTTCAATTCGACATAATGAAGATTCCAATCAAGAATGTCTCTGATAGCCTAACAGAAGGTAATTTAAGCGGTTTTTGTTCCCATTTGACCGAGTTTTCAATATTGAATGCTATGGTTATCATGCGAAATCGCTAAAGCATCCTGATTATGGTAAAATGCATGTAATCTCAGTGATAATATAATGTCTATATAGTTATTCTGTTCTAATGTTAAACTGATGTGAATAACAGTACACATATTATTATGATGATATAATAAGGGAATACATTTTGCGTCCGCTACTTAATATAGTTTGTTGTTCTTTCATCCATTGTTCAAAGTGTCAAAACTCAGCTTTGCATATTGATTTGTTTGATCCAGGTGCTAAGAAACCTTTTGAAGCTATATTTGTGTCTTCCAACTCCAAAGATATTGCTCGTGATCCGCTAATTGTTAGGCTTCACGGTGGTCCACATTCTGTCTCAGTATCAACCTTTTCTAGGCCCTTTGCATTTCTCTCTTCACTAGGATACAGCTTACTCATTGTGAATTACAGGTAAATGAAATATGTTTTCAAGTTATAGTCTTCATTTGTTAAGTATCAAATTAGAGCCATACAAATATGCTTAGAATATTGTCTCATTGCTATGACTAATTTGAGTAGGTTGTTCTTAATCTGACAATAACAGTTCATGCTAGTTCAATTTTATGAAGTATCTATACATATACAAGGACCTTCACTTAATGCTTCATCTAACATCGTTACTTATATATATGCCAGAGGTTCATTGGGGTTTGGTGAGGAAGCATTACAGTCTCTTCCCGGGAAAGTCGGGTCCCAGGTGCATATTCTCAATCTAGTTTCACAGTTTTTTTTTATCAGCTCAATCTAGTTTCACAGTAAACATAAAATCACTGCCATGATATTCTGTAACATAGGTATTGGATCTCATTTGCACAGGATGTCAATGATGTACTAACAGCTATAGATCATGTCGTTGACGCGGGACTCGCTGACCCATCTAAAATATGCGTGGTTGGTGGTTCGCATGGTGGCTTCTTAACACCACACTTGATTGTCCAAGTGCGGTTTATTTATTCACTTGGGGAAGAGCCTTGTTTCCGCGCGTTAAACCTCACCTTTGATTTACTAGCATATATACACTTAGAAGTTTTGCTACATGGTGCAGGCACCGGATAAGTTTGCAGCTGCAGCTGCGATGAATCCAGTTTGTAATCTTGCGTCGATGGTTGGCATTACTGATATACCTGATTGGTGCTTTTTTGAGGCTTATGGAATCGAGTGGAAAAACAATTACACAGGAGCACCTTCAGCTGAACATCTCTCCGTCCTTCACAGCAAGTCCCCCATTTCACATTTGTCAAAGGTATGTACGTACAAAGTCCAGTTTATTACTTGTTAAGTAGATGCTGTTACATCAAAATAATAGATAATATGGTGTGCTATATTGATTATTTTTTCAGGTGAAAACACCAACAATCTTTCTGTTAGGCGCCAAGGATCTTCGTGTTCCAGTTTCTAATGGATTGCAAGTAAGATTTTTGGGCATCCTTTTGATGGCTATAGGATTATTTCTAGTACTTAGTAGTGATGATGATCTTGGACATGAATGTTCTTAATGTGTAGTATGCACGCGCATTGAAGGAGAAAGGAGTTGAGGTGAAGATCATGATATTCCCACAGGATGTCCATGAACTTAAGAGGTAATTAGTTTCTTGTTTAAACAATTAATGGTTAACAAACATCTTCGGGGCAAGTGGCTTAAGGCGCTTGCTTCTCTTGAGGCCTTAAGTTTGAGCCTCGTTTGAATGACACACATCCTCTGTTTCTTTGCAGACCACAAACAGATTTTGAATGTGTTCTCAATATTGGAGTGTGGTTCAAGAAGCACTGTACTTGAGCCTGCAGTTTGAGGATCTCTGTGTAATGTAATGTAATTTGGCTCTACTTTGTGTTAGTAGAAGAGAGAGATTTGAGATTTCATGTTCTTTGACAGTATGTGATGTACATTAAAATGTCAACCTGCAATGGCACAACAAAAACTATGTCCTTCCCACAGATTTTAGTGACTTGAGCTATCATGAACTCACTTTAGCAAGTTTTCTCATTTTCTACAAAAGAACAAGATAGCGACAGTAAATTACAGATAACTCATATGAACTATCCACTTAAAAATATATGTTACTTAAACTTAAACTTTGTTTCTCGATATATAGCCTCTCAACTAGCCAAAATATTGTTTTGTTTTAAGTGATTAGTTTATATAAGCTATTTGAACTCACTTTAGCAAGTTTTCTCATTTTCTACAAAAGAAAATCAAGAAACCCCATCATATGGACATCTCTAACTTCATTCATAAGTCAATGGGTGGAGCACAAGAAGCAAACATAACTACATTATCCCACAAAAACAAAACAACATTTCATGTACACTAATCATCTATTACAATTTCCCAATCTTTTTTCTAAGCAACAAAATGCAAATAACTACACAAACTAATGCCATTTTGTTCATGTACATCTTCAAGTTGCATCATTGTGCCATGAAAGAACAATGTCTTGAAGCCCAGCTTTGATGTCACCCCAGTGAAGTTCCTCAAAATCCACACCACCATCAACCACCTTCATGACTTCCACCAACAATAGAGATTGTGCCACCTTCAATACCTCCAAAAGCACCACCAATTTTCCCTAATTTTCCAAACTTTCTGCATATAAATGAGTGTCATTTTGAAAAATTAACTCATAGAAACATTTCTCCAAAAGAATTAGATAGACTCACTTTTTTCTTTTATTTTAATCATACGTTCGAACACAAAGTTACATTTTCTTTAAAAATTAAATCGTAATATAAAAGAGTGAAGAAATGAAAATGCAAATTATGTTCCATCCATATATAGTATGTGGCAATCAAATTGTTCATAACCAAGAGAATGAGAAAGAAATGAGTGAATTTTCATTCAAACGTCTCAATGATAACATCTCATTTAAATTCTCATTCTTTATTCTCGTTTTCAAAACCGAAATTGCTAATACAAACGCTATCTAAAACTAAATTCAAATTTAACTGACGGTACTTTTATTCTCTTAAAACTAAGATATAGTAAAAATATTATTACCACCGATCGCGTGAGTCAAGTGATAAGATCAGTTCGTTTCACCTTAACTTAAACTCTCAAATTCAAGTCCCAGAGAAACACAGTTGCGTTGAAACTTAATAGTAAAAGTTTTGCCACCGTTATAGTCCTACTATCATCCATTAAATTAGGTGCAGATTTGGGTCCACTTTAAAAACTTAAAAAAGCCAGTATGGGATTATTACTTTGTGGCTAATATGGGTTGAAGGTACAAAATATCTATCCAATGAATGTGTGCAGCGAGTCGATTCTGAAAGTGTAATTTAGAGAGTCCCTACCAATATTCCAATGCCAATTCATATCCACACATTTCCCATTCTCCGGAAATTTCTATACCTCTCCTCTCTTAGCTCCTGCCCTATAAATAGGGAACCAATGCCTCAACGTTTCCTCACACACACAAAACTAACCTTTTCTGTTTTAGCACACAATTGTAGTTGACAAAATGGCAAGCAAGGTTGTAGCTACCATCAAGAGTGAAGTGAGCAACATTTTGAACTTAACTGAGGGGCAGATTTTGCAACTGATATCCGCCACTCACGCTCCCGACAGCTCCCAGCTCGACGTCAAGTCTCTCCTTAGCGTCACTTCCAACATCCTCAACCGTTCCACTCAAACCGTCGACG
>JAYMSZ010003493.1:0-10503 GCA_036897665.1 Pelargonium citronellum | reverse complement strand
CATCCACATAAGTATCAGCCAGTCTCATAGGTCGATCAATTGAACTCTCAAAATTTCCAGGTGAAGAGTTAGTCCGAGAAATATAAGCTGCTTGGTGTTTCTGTGATGGGGACATCCTCAATGAAATATCTGCAAATGTTCTGTCAGTTCAAAACTCAACTGAATAAGAACTCAGAACCCAAGAATATAGAAAATAATGCTTGACAAAAAGGTTTCCACAAAGAAGAAAAAAAAGATGCATGTTTGTTGACCCAAGGGCACTATGTTTGTCATTACCCATCAAGCATTTCAACCATACTTCCAGCCGAAAGGGAAGCCCTACGCCGGTTAGCCTCACGTAGAAGTATTGAGGGTTCAAGAGGCAAACGTTTCCTCTGAATACAGAAGTGCTTCACCCTGGGAGAGGCTTGAAGAAGATTCTGCTCAGAATATAACAGGGATGAGATATTCAATACTACTACGATAAACCCTATCTTCATGGGAAAAAGCAAAAATAACCAGGCAAATAAAAGAGTAATGATAACTACTGTGAAGTTCTAAAATTGGCATACTCTCAATTAAAACTTCAACTCATAGAACAAACATATGCTGCATTACAAGGACTGCTTTGAAGAATCAATATGGCATCACTTTGAACTTTACAACATAACTTATGGGATAACTGAGATAATAAAATGCCAGTATAGTCTTCCAAAAGAAAATTTGAACATGTTATCCATTGTAGCCACACAATCAACTCTTAAGCTTCCTAAAAACATTTGTTGAAACTCATAGTTTAACAGTCTACCCTCCAAGACGAAGCAGGTAATGGAAAGATTCAGGATTTTTAAATGGCACAGTTCCAATCACAAATAAGTAGACAAATTAAAGTTTCTTCATAATAAAAGGGGAAGTGCTATTTGGTCTCTGATTGCAGTCACCATTAAGGCACGACATTAATTACCTTCCAAGACAAATAGGGTAATTAAGATTTTATCAGATGACAACGTGTTGACCATTTATTCTATTTTACGTATCATCACTTGTTATTCTTTACAATCAACATGAATTGAGTAAAAAATTCAAATAGCAACAAGGCGTAACAAACAGGAAGTTTTTAAAAGTTAATTCATAAAAAACAAACAATCACATAGCATGTGCAGCAAACTCATTAAGAACTTGCCTTTTCTTTTTCAAGCACCTCAGATGAGGCATCAGGTGGAACTGAAGGCCAGACTGCTGGTTTGGGCCAGGGAAGCATGCTAAGTGAAGCACTGCCCCACAGAAGCAAAGACAAAATTTGCACAAGGACAAGAAAAACAATCAGAAAGAATGTGAAAACTACCAATTTGGAACTTTGAATAATGAGTACTTCTACTGACATGACCAAGAATCCTTATAGAGAGGTATAACACGAAATCAAATATGCAAAGGCTTCAAATTCATACCTGTTGACAGGACTTCTTACTATATCTGTTCCATATCCAATCAAATATGCGAGCCTCATGAACTGCCACAATCACAAAACGCATCTCAGTGAACAGCTTCCATTACTTGTTACAACTTTCAAATAAGAAAAGGTCAACAAGTTTCATAGTAACAGTCCCACATATCAGCATGCCAATAATAAGTCTAATATAACCATAATTTTCTTACTCCATTGCACTTCATCACTAGATTTCAGAAACATAATTACTTATTAACCAACTTTTAAATGTGAGCATCACTAAAAAGTAAATTATTAAACTAGAACTCTGCAGGTCCCTTTTAACAAAAATAAAATAAAATAATAAGTCTACCTTTATCCTGCATAATGAATAAAGATCACCCTGGAGGCGATAGAAGTCCTTTTCAATATCATATGCCGCAAGCCCGTCAGTATAACGAGAAGAAGTTTCATTGATTAAAGCCAAGCAAGCTGTAACTACCCAAACTTCGCGTGTACAAAAAGGTAGCATATTCTGGAAAATATTCCGAGAAGAGGAAAAACAAGATTAGCACTGATACTGTCCAAATTGGCTCAAACTGAGGATAATAGTAAAGTTATTGAGTAACAAAAAACATAGCCAAAATGAAAATCTAGTACCTCTTGCAGTGCCAGGTGTTTTGAGAACATGATTATGAACGAGTAACCCCTTGATGCAACCTCAAAGGGACGATTCAGCTTGAATAGCAGCTTCATTCAAACATAAATACAGAAAATAAGCATATCTAACAACTGAGGGAGAGTAAAGTTACTTACAGTTTAATAAATAAAATATACCAAAACAAAATAGATTCTCGTATAAGGCTAGGTTATAATGTGAAAAACTCTAGTAAAATAAGGTGCTCTAGCATGACACCACTAGAGTGGTCAAAAGAATAATTATTCGCCGTTAAAACAAAATAGGCCACCTCCTTAGAGAGTCCAAAATTAACCAACTTTATAGATGCTATACTAACACCATTCTTCATACCATCTCCATCACTCAGTGTAATTATAGTACAGGTGATATCAATATTCACTTGACAAGAGAAGAGATGAATAATACTGCAAAGCTGTGTTATCAATATCACTGTTCAAATTAAGTTAAAATTATTGTCGCAATAACTCTTTGAAGCCAAAATGGAAAACTTGATAGACACCAAGCATGTAGTTCATTGTTGATACACGTGTTCTCAGTTCTAGTAGCACTAGGCCTCATTCTTCCGGCCAAATCCAAATATAAACTCAACGATGTGCATATTTGTCATTTTATTTCTCTTGTCACTAATATTTATTCACTTTTGACAAGTACACAGAACAGCAAAAAATGCATATTGATTTATCTCATTGTACAAGGTACCATGTCGGGTGTCAGAAGGAGTCACTTATTTAGAACACTTGTACTCGTTCCCAATGACAAACGATACCGCATACGAAAATGTGGCAAGGAATTGAATTTTCCAGATCCACAAAAAAAGTAAAAGGCAGTTCCATCTCGAAGAAAGACAATTAGAACAAAAAGGTCTACACAGTTTTTCAAACAGATAAAATGAATCACTAGTCCAGTTACATTGAATGGTTCCAACAACCAATAAAGAGCAGTTTGAGGAATGCATGCATATTAAGATGTGAATGGTTGTAATGCAATACAGATCTTCATGTCAAGATAACTTTCATATATGTGTCAATGATTCTCAATTTGGCATACCTTTGACTGACAAGCAAAAAGATACTGTCTAAATTCAAATTCCCTAAAGGAGTCATCTTGGACAATCTGTGTCAGTGGTTTGTTTCCAGGATTTAGGAGTGCTGCCTGACCATCACCATCGTCACTTCCTCCAAAATCCCTCTGTTTTCCTGTCATGTTGACTGAGTTGCAAAAGAAAAGATTAATGATCTATTACTTCTTTATTAACTCTTATGAAATGCAAGCATTGATTAATCAATGAGTAGAGACTAGTAACCCCAAGTAAGATAGAAACACATGGAAAATAATGGAAGCATGTCTTATGCATCTGATGAAAAGAACAAAATATTGTACTCAATTACCACCTTGTTTAATCAAACAAAAATACATCATGTTATTCAGCAATAAATTCATAAATATCACTAATTAATAATAGGGAAGTATTTAGAAACATTTTCCAACAACAAAAACAAGGATTTTGTGATACTAAAAAGAAAGTAAAATACATCTAAAATTATGGCACCACAATCATTTGAAAACACAAGTAGAGATCAGAACATAAATCAGGAAAGAAAAAGTGAAAAACAAGGTAAGAACACACCTGTTTCCAAATAGCAGAGTTCTAACTCATCATATTCACGCAATGCATCTTCATGAAGATGCGCCATCTCAAACATAAATGCTAAGCTTTCCTGAGCAATTGCAAAGATAATAAGAGACGAAACTAACAATTATGTAGAAGAATAATGTGACATAACTGGGGATATATGGCTGTAAGGAAACAAAGGGCTTCTAAAACCTGGTTCTAACATCTGTGTCAAGAAGGAAGCTACATTCCTTCATGCACTTGAAGACCAATAAGTGACTAAAAATTGTTCCTAAAAATGCTTTTCAGTTCGGTTAATGTTTAGATGTGAAATGAAAAGGTGAAGCTTGAAAGTAAAAAGTTCTCATAAGAACGAATCATTGTATCCTTACAGCCAAAGCCCCCATCATCATGTTCTTGATTGAAAAACTTAGAGAAAAAATGTGCACACTAGAGCAACCTTTAAAATAAAGAAGTTGCAAAAGTTCCAAACAGGCATGAAGCGCTGCTCACTAAGCTTCCGGATCTCATCCTCGTAAAATTGCACTCGTTTGTCCAATGTATTTCTGATGGACTCCATAATCTTGGACTCCAAATCCTCCCAAAAATTTGGTTCAGGGCCATATTGATCTAATTTGCAGCACCTGAGCGAAGCATATTGTCAGAACAAAGGAAAGAGGGAAATGGCTTTTATGCATAATCTTGAAGTTCAAATGTAAAGAAAAGAAATTAGAAAAAGTATTCCCAGATATATGTATTTAAAAAAGTAACTGCAGTTATACTCTTACCATATATATACACAACAATCTTCTAGTGAAAAATACAAATAAAATAAATGAGCACGTCTTATGATGGGTTATATCTAACAAATAACTCTTCCATGAAAATAATTTCAGAAATAAAAGCTGAAAGAACCTAGTAAAGTATGTACAGTCTACATGATT
Organism: Pelargonium citronellum; assembly: GCA_036897665.1. Taxonomy (NCBI): domain Eukaryota; kingdom Viridiplantae; phylum Streptophyta; class Magnoliopsida; order Geraniales; family Geraniaceae; genus Pelargonium; species Pelargonium citronellum. The sequence continues at coordinate 5,842 of JAYMSZ010003493.1, read as the reverse complement.
CAAGGTATATAAAATAATTTAGGATTCGAATCAACTTCACAATTTGTCTGTACATTGAAGTTAAAGTGAAAACATGTTATTGATTGTGCAAGCTTGCCTTTCTCTCTTCTTGGAGCTGAACTCAACTTCAACTTTGGCGTATACTTTTTTTGCCATCTTGGTTGCCTGATCATTGTTTGGCTGAGCTCTAGACACAAATACAATAAACCACTCCCGCTCTTCATTTTGGACAATTAGTTTTAGGCGTGGTTTAAGAATGTTTTTGAACTCATCAAGGTCCTGAAAAAGAAACTGAACATTTAGAAGGATGTGATAAATAAAATACAAGTCTAATCACCTTAAAAAGAATGAATGAAATCCTAATAAATGAAATATGAGTTCCTGAAAGACTTCAAGAAACTCGTATTTTTGGATGTTCTTTTTTCTGTTCTCTTTTACAACTGTAGTTCAAAAGCATATATCTTAAAATTTGGTTCTGCAAGTGTAACTATTAGCATGCATGGACTACAGGTGTAGAACCCAAGCCAGGGTCCCAATCATGGGAGGGCTAGATAAGAAATAAACTGATTCACGACTAGCAAAAGATGATCTAAGGAGGCTCATGCGACTCACAAATAACAGCATATACTTGAGTGGAATAAGAATTATTGTCTATGAGAATATTTAATTCTCTATAAATTAGAGATTGAATTCATCTCAAATCTGATTTTTAGGGCTTGATTAATTTTCTTTCCTTATATATAGACTAGCCCTCCTAATATATATAGGTGGTTGGTTTATTGAATATATCACACTATTCTCTCAAATCTCACATGGTACCAGAGCCTCTTGATTCCGTTTGAGAGTCTCTTGAACCTTCTGCAACTTCAGTAGCAATCTTAAGTTGCTTGCCCTACCAATAACTTTCTTTTCTTCAAGATTTCAAGGAAAATCTTGAATTCATTTCTTTTTATAATTTTTCTTTCTGTCTTCATCCCTCCTCACATGCAAGCATGATGATTGTATCTCTTTTTTCGTTTTCTTGAGCAGTTTCCATACTAGCAGCAAATTTTATCTTTCGGAGCAAATTTTGGTTTTCTTTTTCGGCCAATAGCAACACCTTGGTGCCTACCCGACGAATCTCCAACAGCTTCTTCCTGATGTTAACTGGCATTCTAGTGATGCCAACATGGTCATCTTCTTTCTGTCGACCCTATCCGAGTGTGTCATCTGCCGATCTTCGTCTCATGCTTTCCCCAGGGTGACCGGGGGCCTCTTCACCTATCTCACTTTCAGGTGAGTGCTATCTCTCCCACCAATATCACTGTAATTAGACAACCATCTATCACAAAGATAAACTCCATAGTCACTAAACGCCACCGAGAGTCTTGAGCGAGAGAGAGAGATAGAGAACTCAAGCTATCGCATTGATTTGATTTACATGTTCTAACTAGAAAGGAAATGTGAGAATATTTGATTCTCGATAAATTAAAGATTAATGAATCTCATAGCTGATTTCTTATGGCTTGATTGATTTACTTTCCTTGTATAGATTACCCCTTCTTGTGTAAATAGGCTGCCGTTTTATTGAATAAAACACACACAGTTCTCTCAAATCTCACATCGTCAACATAATACATCAATTCTCCACCTTCTCTTTCATAATCTAACTGATTCACGGCTAGTAAAGAGTGAATTTTTAACTTCTATATATCCTCATGTTTTCCTTCCAAGGGTAGATTTGGACCCTCATTATGTTTTAACTATAGGAAACAAAGGCCAAACAAACAATGGGGTATTCTTTCATATCATAGATACTCTAAAATGTAGGTGATCATACATATTTGCAAATTTGTATATTTTTTGTTCACGAGTACACATATACAATTAAGTAAACAATGAGAGCAATGGCCCTTCACACTTTTACCTGAGCATATAAATGTATAAACATACTAGAAAATATGAATAATAGAAACTAGAAGCCTTGTAGGATAACAAGGTAGCGTTTGGATTAAAAAATTGAAATGGGAATCAAGAATCTTTAGAGCCATTCTCATGACCACAATATCATAATCCAAACACGAAGAATGAGAATCTCATTCTCAATCTTGAACAAAATTATAATCCAAATGCTATCTAGGGTATTTTCGTTCTGCATATAGCAATTTATAAACATCAAATAAGAGTCATTTGACCTCCAAATTAAATCAAATTCAGTATGCAGTGAAGTTCTTGGTAATTTGACATAATACTGGTGCTTGATAGATACAACCAGAAAAACAAAAGAAGAAGAGTATGATTTGATATTGATTGACATGATATCGATGCTAAATAAAAAAAAAACATTAGTAGTTCATTAACAGATTGCACATGCAAAGTCTTTTCCTTAAGTTCTATGCCTTGTCAGAATATTTTAGATTTAAGTATATACTCCATAATCTATGGATGATGGTAACCAGTTGAAGAGAAAAAGGTACCAGACACTACAAAGATACTACAGAGCATTAAACAAGCTTCTGAAGCAGTACTGTAACTACAACTAGAATAAATATATAAGTGAAACATATTTGCATGTGTACCTCACAAGTAACAAGCACCACAGTTGCATATGGCTCTCTAAACCAAAACAATGATTGCTCCTGCGGGAATCGACTGCGCAATCTTGAGTCTGTTGTTAATATATACTCAGCAGCCAATTTCTCCACAAAGACAGGATTACGAGTCTTGTTGTTTAAAGAAGCTCTTTTAAAAGGCAACCGCTCTTCAAACCAATTCTTAACAGTGGGCCACAAATCACTAACATCTTCAACTGGATATCATATCAGAAAAATTATTAATAAGCCAAATATAAGATACACTTATTGGACAATCAACTGAGCAAGACAGAGAGATTTGCATAATGGCAGTGATAGAACTAGTCTTGAGCGTGTGTAAAGTACAAAAAACAATAAATAATAAGATGTCCCTAAGACAAAACAATCTTACCATTAAGGTATAAGAGCAAAAGTTTTCAAGAGACCAGTGGAAAATCACAGTTACTTCAGTTTTACATCAGCAAGAAGATCGGAACATAATCAACACACCTATTCAGACTCCACGAATCAAAGCTATACGGACTTTCAATCATCCACAAATCATTGAGAAACAATTTTTGTTCTGGTTATCTTTTTAAGAATACCCATAAACAGAATACTACACCCTGTTCAAGTATCTTCGGTTAAGAAACACAGCGCAGCTTTTTTATTAAAACCCGGTTAAAATTAATGTTTTCCCTAAGGCAGGAGGGCTATTGTTCAAGTAGCAGCTAATCATCGGAATAAAAAGTTGAAACAGCGTATTGCAATAACTTAGATAAACCATTATCCTGATCACCTCAAAATTCTCCAATGCCCTCATTTTCCTTGATGGATTTCCTCACATTCCATCGAACAGCAATAATAATTCCCAATTGAGCATTCCCACTTGAAAATTTTGAACAAAAATATGGAATTTATGATGCATATAGCTTTGTGTTAGCTCTCAAACCACAACCAAAAGAACACCTTTTCACAGCAAAATTAAGCGTCCCCATTTGAAAATGCCGAGCAAGGTGCTCAAAAGGCAATGCCGCTACATTGACATGATCCACGACACTAAACGCTTGAACACTGGCATTTGACAAATAGAATCATACTAAAAACACTTACAAACTGACGAATCTCGATCTAAACCGAAAATTGCAAAACCAAGCTTTAATTGAGAAATTAAACATAAATCCATAGAAATGAAATGGAACGAGCAGCTAGGAGGAGATGGTACCGGCAATGACGAGTCGATCACACGAGTTCTTGATTGTCTGGAACTGAGACAAGTAATTCGCCATTTTCGATCCGGAGATACCTCAAGCAGACAGTGCGGATCGATATGCGTATACGTATACGCATACATACACATATACATACAAAAACAAAAAGATTTTGACTTTTGAGGTATGTTAACTGTGAAGTATGTGCTTGTTCTTGTTCATGGAAGTGATGGAGATCGAGAGTGCCGTTTGCAGGTACAGTCTGATCCGATGCTCCGCGGTGTATCAGACTCGATGTTACTGATCCCTCATTTTGACCGTTGATTGCTTGCTATTGCTTTGATTTACTGCTGGGGGTTTGTGTTTGTGAGAACTTGACCAGAAGATGGTTTACATTTAGGGTTTGTTTGGGAATTTTATTTAGAGACCCTTATCAACTATTCACTAAAAGTAGAAGAATAGTTGAGATGGTTAAGATTTAGTTATTAGGTTTTCTGTAATTTGTATATATAATTTTCTTTTCTCTTTCAAATGTACACGAAATTTCTAATTAAATTGAGTTTGACCGAAAAATAGTTCATATTTGATGAAATCTACAAAGGTCGCAAAAATCACGATGAAAATACAAATAGTGTGGATGATGTTCTTTGTTGGACCCGCACATTTTTATCATGAAACTAAATTGATGCACAATTATCTAAACGGTTGTTCAAAATGTGTATACCGTCATTATTCAAAAGGTTGATTTTGTTTCATCGTGCGTCCTCTCTTTGTTGGATCATAGCGAAATGAGATCTGTGTGAACGTTGAGGAGTCATCAGTGCAATATCATGTTGCTTCAATGCTCACAACCTTCTTAGCACTTTGAAAAAACTACAAAGAAAATGCATTAAGTGAAATCGAGTGTGTACACTAGTATTCATTTCTAACATATAAGAGTGAGATCTATTCCAATGAATGTGTAGTATTAAATGAAAGTGTAGAGATTCGAGAGTTTGAAATGACACCAAAGTGAAGTATTTATCACGGAGTTGATTCATTCTAATTAGTTGAAGTAGAGTGGCTACTCAATTGTAATTAGTCAACGATTAGAAGGTATTGGTGGTGTTTGAAAGGTCCAAATAAATTGAAATTAGTTATCTTACAAAATTACAGCAATAAACGAAATGAAATTGCCAAAAGTCGAGCGGACATAATCAAGTTGTCTAACAGTACTCATGAACGTAGACACACTCATATGCATATCCACTAGACAAGTCACGAATTGAACTCATATGCACACACTCGTGACACTTTGTGTTGGTTGTCCCTTACTTCTAGTTGACGACAAACTAAAATGTGATTACTGATAAAGACATGTTGGGTCAATTGCGGTTTAAACACTTTAGATTCTCTTTAAGATCTCCGGTTTGAGCCTCCTTATCGGCGGTATGGGGTGGAATTTTAGGGTAAAATGAGAAAGTTACCCCCACTATATAGTTCAACAACAACAAAAAATCGTGATTATTGAATATCCACAAACCTTCTTCAAGTATCATTTTCATGCCTCGTTCATCAAAAATAATAAGTAAGCTTTTTTTGGTCTTCGTCTGTTTCTACAAGAATCTCTGGTATGAAATCGCCACGGTCGGATCGCAAGAGCAACCCGAAGATTGAAAAGTGAAAATTAGTCTATTTTTATGTTCCTATTTTATTATTCTTCATAATAAAAATGAAAATGTGACAATTAAACAATAATGACTCTAAAAATAGGAAGACCAAGCTGAAAAGTTGAGACAATTCACCCTTTTTTAAAACCTTAAACTATAATTACGAAGTTGAAATTTGCAATGTGTTTTGTCAAAAAGAACCCAAATGTACGAGTGGCTATGGATACTGAAGCACAAGAAACAATTAATTGCTTTCAAACTCAAATTAATACGCATATTTTTTCCTCATGAACTTTCACTAAATGTACAAATAGATCTATTTTGTCAAATTTTGTATAAATAGATACATGAACTATTAATTTTGTACAAATAGGTGATCAACACTAACAGTGTTAAAAATTTCCGTTAGTGTATGCTTATGTGAAAATTG
>JAYMSZ010003492.1:0-10504 GCA_036897665.1 Pelargonium citronellum | reverse complement strand
AATGTTCAAAATGAGTGATGGTGTTAGGAAGAAGGGTAGTGTGGAAATTTTATTAATGTTTTGATCATGTGCAGTGCACATGATCACTTAAATGAAAATTTTCGTTAAAATAAACTAACGGAATGAGTTTTGGGATAGTTGAGGGTAGTCATGTGTTAAAAGGATAGTTTAGAGTAGTTAAGTGCCAAACGTGTATACTTCAGGGTAGTTATCTGCAATTTCCCCTAAAATTAATATTATTCATTCGCAATAAAATAGTAAATATCAAATACTTTTAATATTAATGAAACTTGACCCATTTTTTTTTTTTTTTTGCAAAGTGACATGACACACACATATCATAATTTTGTAGTTTAATTGGGTTTAAATTTCAACACCGATACATATGATTCACCATCCTTCCAAATATATTTAACGTGGAACATTCGATTTATAACACATTATGCAAGTGGCACTTGTAATTCGGTCAAATCATCAATGAAATGATTTGTTTCATATTGATCTCATTAGTTGGCACATCATTTTGTGCAAATATTTTTGTACAACATATATGACATATAATGTTAATCTGTAAAAATACTTACTAATAGAAGTGTTCGCACTCTATTCAAGTAGTTGCGATTGTGTGAAAAATAGAGATAGTACACGGATGCACGAGTAGTGTCGAGGAAGAGCAAAAAATCTAATTACAGAATAAATAATAGATGAGGAAGGAGCTTGTTCCCCATTTGTGTGAATTTTGGAGAGATTGCATAGATTCATTCTCCGAATCAGTGGATTGGTTATCGAATTTCAATCAAAGTGAAGTGCAGTTTGTAAACGTAGACAAGTTGTCGAACCATGTATTCTTTGTTTTTGTGGTTGAACATGTGTTTTGATTCTTTTTGTCTGGTTCATTTTTTCACAATTAACAATCTCTAAGGACAAAGCTTTCTCTCTAGCGACATTAGAGTTTATGGCGTACAGTCTTTTTCGGTTTCTAATCGAGTTTAGGCCAGGCCAAATAAGTACATGTGACTGTCATCATTAAGCCCATCGCCTTCAAAGCATATAGACAACATCATCTTTGATCATCGCCTTCATCTTCTTGAAAATTGAGCTTTGTTTTTAACATCAACAACCTCAATCAAAGCATCTTTTAGTATCTATTTCAAATAAATAACAATAAGTATTTGAATACTTGTGTGTTTGGGAAAAAACATTGCAATATTTAATCATTTGAAATACCAAGTTCAAATTAAGTGTACGGATGAGTTTTCAAATGATAGCTTCTACATTTTCATTTGAAATTCTATGATGATCTAAACATTATATCTATATTTCAAAAACAACATTTCAAATGTCAAATTTCAAATAAAATTCACTTTCTCAAACACAAAATAAAGTTAGTCTTTCAAGGTTAACAAATACTAGTCATTGAAACAATCTCTATGCAAAATTAAGGGCAATGCTACATATGTGGATTGTGGTGGATGACTCCTGTTTGACTCCACACGAGTATGCTGTAATGGCCGCCATTTTACAAACAAGTACCTAAGCATAGAAAAACAGAAATACCAGTGAGAAAGTTCACAATTTGATGGAAGGCCAAAATAAAGTTAAGGCACTGCAAATCAAGAGAAATTAAGAAGTAGTGAGAGATCTCAACAATGTTAAGAACACCTCATATATATGATTAATATCATATACTAACAGAAATTATTGTCGTGATGGAACGTTGTGCCGATCAAGCTCAATGAAATGTGCATAGCCAACAAATATACAGGAAGCACATTAGAAATGTACATCTATATATTGTTAAACCTCGGATTGTGATTCATAACTGCAATCCTAGTGCGAATTATAAGTTCTCACTACTAATTCTGGCCGAATTAAAGCAAAAAAAAAAAAAGGAGATAAGGTAGTGTCTTCAAATTACTAAACCATCAAAAGTATACAAATATTACAAAATTTGTTAAACATACATATGAACATTTATATGCAGTTTGCATATGCATTCATCTCTCATTGCAAAATTAATAATGTAAGTCATTCAGCTGAGAACTTAACCACGAACAATGGATGTTATGTTACAATGCAGATGCCATGTCAATTTAATTCTCAAACTCACCTTTTTATGGCAGAAGATCCAACTAATTAGTTATGAAGGATTCATTTGTACTAATAGAAAGTCATGTGTGATTATTCATTTGTACTCACCAAAGCATTAAATTCAAAGCTACTATAGTAACCATTTTTCTTGAAAAATACACACATGTATGTATGTATACACACGCGCATAATTTTAGCAAAAGTATGGGGTGAACAATGCTTCAACTATGCAAGAAGATGAGAAAATTACTAAAAGAGATATAGTTTTAGGTGTCTTGAATTTGCAATTAAGGATGTAAGAAATAAGATTAGTGCACGTACGGTGGTTGAAGTGAAGGAGAGTTTTGGTTCTTTGTGATTAAAAGAATGCATCTAAAGTTGAAACGGAAGTTCTATATAGGATAGCTATACGTCCAACTTTGCTATATGGATCTAAATGTTGGGCTCCAAATTAAAATGTTGCAAAGCAATTATAAGATGGGAATATATAGCACAATTGCACAAATGAGAATGACAGTAACAATAGTAAAAATAAAATTAAAAATGAGACTATTTGAGGAACGTAAAATTAATATACACGCATACCTTTTCTTTGAAAATAATTAACCAAACTCACCTGTCAAAATAACCAATTACATATCACAGGGTTAAATGTATAATCAAATTAGAGGTATATATATACAAGTAAAAATAAATAAAGTTGCTGTAAAGAAGAATGTGGAAATGAACTATTAAAACACTTACATCCTCATTGAATGAAGTGGTCATGTGATGATATGATCAACAACGCCGCTACTAAATGTCTTCAAATGAGGAGTATCATCCAAGACAATTTCTTCCATGGACATCCAATCAAGAGTATATATATTCCCACTGAAAATGCTCATGAGATTTTGAAGCCTGTAAAAATGAAGTTTGACCAATTGAGGAAACAAAATGTATGCAACTGACACAGCTCTCTTCTTGTTTTCCTCTTCTTCTCCTTCTCCAACAATTTGTTTCATATTTCTGCAGTCCCTCACTTTGAGAATCTTTAAGGCCTGAAAGCCCTGACTTGCTAGTGCACTATTCTGCCACACATGCTTCAGCTTTGGCAAATCGTACAAGTACAATTCTTCTAGCAAGGGTAGTATTGTATTTGTTGCATTCTCCAGCTTCTCAATGCCAAACAACACTTCTATGCTATGACACGATCCAACTTCAAGAACCCGTAAATTCTGAAGTAGTTTTGTCCAATCAGCTCGCACTAGAATAAAAGAGCTACCACTAGGCTCATGAATTTCCTGTTCACCAACGACAGTCTGGTCAGTCTGTTAATGCACTAGCATAAAAGAGCTAACATTATCAATATTATAAGTATATTGATAATGCTACCACATACCGAAAATATACCTCAAAGTTCTTTTATTCTCCTAATTAATTAATAGGTAACACGTGTGTAATAGTAGACATCTTTTTGGCATTCTCACTTATAACTTTTTGATTGACCTTTCGCTTAATCTTGGACTTGAATGTTAATAACATGTACACCACAAAGGTAACACACCAATAAATAAAATTCAAGTTTACTCTTAAGTTTCACTTCAGGTGTGAGAATAAGAATCTCTACTATTGTAAAATAAGAGTTTGTGTACGTGAATCTTATAAAGAATTAGATAGCTCAAAGTGTATGCAACCCAATAATTAGTAAATTACTAGAGTGCACATGCATGCTCTGACGGCAACACCAGTGTGCAGATTGACTTGCACATGCAAGAGATAGAGTGTATGTTTCAATTCTAACTTCACTTTAATTTTTAATTGTAAACTAAATTAACTTTCAATTTCATAAAAGTAATGAGAGAGTGTATATTATAACACATAACTTTAAAGGAATAAAAATAGACATACCTCTACTTTGGACGAGATATAAGTCATTAGTCTCCCCTCTACATAGAGAATTTCAATTGTATTCCGCAGGGTGTGTAGCAGACTTGCCGTGTGATGATCCATTCTTTCTTCAACCTGGAGACTCATAAACAAGCAGTTGGGAAATGGATTGTTCTCTTCCAGCCACGTATTTTCACAGCCCATGTTTATTTGAAAATTTACTAGATTCCCAAAGCAGATCAAGTGTTTTGGATTAATTAGGTGAGCACTAGGCAATGTGATGGTTAAAGTGGTTAATTTAGACAAACAGCTAAATTCAGCAAGGCTGGCATTTACTAATTCCTTGCCCTCATCCTCCACTTCCCAAACCACTCTAATGTTTCCAAAGTATAGCTCTTCTAGTTGCTTTAATCCAGAGAGGACACCATAAGAAATTATAAGCTCAGGAATCGTAGCAAATCGACCAATTTGACTTTGGATCCGATCAGGCTGATAACATCTGCAATCTAATAACCGCAATCGAGAAAGAAGCCCAAGTTCTGACCGCAACGACCTAACTCCACTCGAACCTTTGAAACTGAGGATTTCTAAAGTTACCAATGCTCCAATTTCAGATATATCTATATTTTTAAGATTATAATTTTCTAGACACAGGGTTTGAATGTTCTGTAGGCCACAGAAACTAAGTGGTGGTAGCCATAGCTTTGGTTGTTCTCCAAAATCATAATCAATTTCATTCGAGAGAGCTAGAACATTGAGTTTCTCCAATAATATCCCCTCGAAAAAACTCATCGAGATATCGGATTCAAGTTCTGATAACCGTAAGAGCTTCAACTTTGCAAGGTCTTCCTCCAATACTTCATCAGATTTTTGGTAGCATTTGCATGTATTCATAAGGCCATTTTCTTTATCTTCAGACGCAAGTGATATGCCAACATCCCGAACAACATCATGCATCTTGACATGCCCTGGCAGCTTACTATCTAGCAACAAAAATAATCTGCTTAATTTATCCACCAATGCACGGACTCTATTTCTTGCCTCTTGGAAGGAATAATTTTCTTTTGTCAATAAACCAAGGCCCATTCCGTATCGGAGCAAACTTTCAATTGGAATATCTGCATCCTCGGGGAAAAGACAGCAAAGCAAGAAGAAACTCTGGTGTTCCTCGCACTTCAAATAAACATAACTCAACTTTATACATGATAGTAATGTATTTCCATACGTATCTCTTTTCAATTTTCGAAGTGCTTCTCTCCACTCGGCCTCATTGCTTCCTGCATTTTGAAGTGTGCTTCCAACTACAACAATGGCAAGGGGTAAACCACGGCATTCTCTTACAACCTGCCTTGCGACGGACGATATATCTGGATCTTCAATACAATAGCCTGCACTTTCTTTGAAAAGAGACCATGCCTCCTCTTCAGTCAGTGTTAGAACTACAAAAGTAATTGGGTATCTAAAGATTCCACTACTTGTTAATAACACATCCCTCCTTCGAGAAGTAACTAAGATTTTGTAGCCCGATCCCAGTGGAAGCCCAATCTTCTCAAACTGAAGCTCATCGTCCCAGACGTCATCCAAAACAAGTAAGAATTTGTTGATTTTGACTATTCTCCTATGTAGCTGAGCTGCTCTTCCCTCTTCACTTTGCTCATCCAATTTCAAACCAAGTTGATCAGCAATAGAATCTCTGATCTTCTCCGGATCGGGCCTTTGAGATACTACCGCCATGGCAACTTCATCGAAGAGCTTTTCTTCTTTCACTCTATTCACAATCTTATTCGCCATGGTTGTCTTCCCCACTCCTCCAACCCCACAAATGCAAATCATGTTGACCGTATCATCTTTCAGAGCCTCAACGACCTCGTCCATTATGATCACTCTGGACTCAAAATCCTGAAAACCCTGTGCCGTTGTTAAAGTGGGAACCAATCTTGGTGGGAGTGCAGGACTACGAGCTATTTGATCTGCAGGAAAGCTGCTATCTTGTGTGAGCTGAACAACAATTGGAGTCTTCTTCTTAGCTTTCCTATTCACCGAATAGCGCAACTTCAAATCTGGGCACCTCCCATTCCCAGCTCTTGCAGCTTCAACACTAAGAAACTGGTCAATCTCTTGACTGGTTTGGTGTGCTTTCATTAGCCAGGTTCGGACCGCAGGCATAGGAACTTGTAAGTTCCTTTCCGCAGCATCCACCAACTGTTGCACTTCATTTATCTGGTCATCAAGCTTCTTGACTTCTTCAGTGAGTCTCTGAACATTGCTATTATAAGGGATAAGATAGCCAAATTGCCGCTGAATCGGCTCCAAGGTATATTCTGCAAATTTGCCTGCTACTGACCCAACAACTGCTGCCAGAGTTTCCATTTCTTTCTTTCTTCTTCTGATTTTTTATAAGAAAAAACAATAAACAAAGACAAGAACGAAAATTAAGAGTCATGTGCATCAAAATGTGGGATTTGAAGGGTAAACTATGCAGCAGAACTGAAATAGAAATTAAAAAGAGTGGCAGCATATATATATATGTATATGCATGCATGAAAGATACGAAAGCATGCATGAAGCATAAAACTATTATCCGAAAGATACTACAGAGTTAAGAGTTACTTGAAACAGTATATCAAATGATTTATTCAAGCACCTATATATAAATAGAACATGACAAGTGACAAGACAAACAAATTTACATTTTCAGATAGGATACGATCGAAGTGGAGTTTAAACAAGAATGGCAAGCAAGTTAACTTATTAAGATATATAACAGCGAAAATCTTACCAATTAACATGTGCAGTAGAAATTTCAAGGGGCGTCCGTCCGTAAGCCAAATTCCCAACTTTCCAATCCGAGTGTTTTCACTGTTTAATAACAAGTAAAATGTCTCCATCAATACATAGCCAGTAGCATTATACCCAAATCAAAGTTTTTCCCTAAAAAGCACCACCTTATTATTACAACTGATATAAAATTATATCAGTCAATTGATTTCCATATTACTCATATAATATTTAGGATTGAAATTAACGAGTGGATGTGGTCATCACGTCATCAGCCTCCCATCTTAGAATAATAAACACAATTTTTTCTTGCTACGTTCCCTCTATCTTCTTTCTTGTCTATTTATATCTTATCTTTTTTAACGATCAAAACCAACTACATATCCATTATCATATTCTTTACCCGGCCGGGAACATTTTACTCTTGTCACGCCAAATAAGCCTATAAACTTCTAAATCATTCATTTTCCTCTATGCACATATATCGAACTGGTCTTAATCACATCTTCCTCTTCCTACTTAAATTATACAATTTTTGAGTTCACATTAAACAAACAATGCGCGACTTTTATAAGTAGGAAACAATAATTTGGAAGCAGTCGGTAGAGTGGACGCCAGCAAGTTTGCATTATTTTATTCAACCATTTCAGAAAAGCAAAAGGAAAGGCAACAACAGTATGGTTTTGTATTTTACCTGCTCCTCCCCATTGATTCTAACCTCAACACAATGGGGAAGGGGTCAGCCAGGCTTAAGCTCAGGAGACATACCGATGCAATTTACAGCTTCCACTCCGTTGCCCTCGTCGGTATCGCCAATTATGTCGCGACGTGCGAGACGACGAGTCCGTGTCTCCATATCCACGGAGACGTCTGGGTGTCGCCTGAGGCCACAGATCCCACTTCCATCTTTAAACGCGATCCGGACTGTCCCGAGAAGATCCAGCTGACGGATCCCATCAACGATGATCGAGAGATTCCTCTCACACTCAACGGTCCTCGCTATCCGGTACGATACTCATTCACTCGCCGCTTGTTTATTAACGTCTGGGAAGGGGAAGAAACTCTGGCCTCCGGATACATCGATTTGGATGAGCCAGAAATCAACGTGCCTACCTTTCGCGACTTTCGTGGTCTCGATGCTATAATTCGAGTGCGCTTCGCTGTAATCAGTCCTTCTGTCCCCGCTAATCTCAGAATCAATATTCATGAAAAGCACAAATTTGCGTTGTCGGAGAAGAAATTGTACGAGAAATCTGTCCGGTGCATACACAAAAAAGGCGAAACAACAGTCGGTGATTTCGAGTTGTGCAAAACATTTTCCGGCGTTGACGGTGATGAGCCGGTTGTTGTGCCGGTGGGGATTGATTCTTCCCTTACCTTAGACATAACGATTACGTCATCTTCTGGCGATCTATATGAGGGCACCACAGTATTCGAACTGTCGGAAGAAGACTCTTACATGAAACCATATTCTCAGATGATTTGCGACGATAAAGTGGAAGTGACAATCACCTGCCAGGATAACTACGTTATTGATTGCTGTAGAAGGTCCAAGATTGAAGAAATGGATGAACAACCAGGTACGTCAAATTTTAACCCTTTTAACTCTCAATTCTACTAATATCTTCAATGCCCCCATGACATATTTACAAAGAGGTAATGTGATATATATGCAATATAATTTACAAATCTCAAAACTATTTTCTGAATCTAATAAAATACACACTTTCGAGTCATATATATATTCACCAAAACAAATTTACAATTTATTATATGTCAATTAAATAACGAATTTTTAATTTATTTCTTGAAGAAAAAAAAATTAAGAATATGAAAAACATACTCAAGAAAGTTAAAATACAATAAAAACAAGTGTATAATGGATATAGAGTTAGACTACTATTCACTAGCAAAACACGATTTTCTAGGCAATTTGTGCCTCCCAATTATGATCCCAACAAATTTTTGCTTGGCCTTTTGTGAGGAAAACTAGCAAAAGGTACTCCCAAATTTACTAGGCACATTCTTTTTGGCATTCCCTTACAAAAGTTCCTAGCAAAATTCTCTAGTTAACTTGTTATTTATTTTAGAATAAAACGAGAAATTCCTTAGCAAATGTGTCTAAGCAAAAAATGATTTTTTTTTACTATCTTTTTTATATTAACTTTTACATGCATACACAGTAGAATACAAAAATCTGCAAATAACAAATAAAAAATAAACTTTTTAGGTACATATACAAAAATCTTAATTCACATCCTAAATACTATTAGTGATCTATTACTAATCAAAATTGACCTCATTTCCAGTAGCATCTTCAAAGCCACATGAGGCAACCCATTCCACGACAAGCTCCTCGCCAAAACTATGTACAGCATGCAAAAAAGCCCGCGACAAGCAAAAGGCTTTGTCGCCAAATACACCTTTGGATCTATGCATAGAATGCACACGTGCCAAAAACAAATCCACTCGACATCAAAGAAAGTCACTATACAAGAACGTATAAATCCTTTTCGAGCTACATGAAAGAATTAACATCAGTCTCTTAATTTATCAGTTAACAGGAAGACGACATGAAAAATCTGAAAAATCATACATCTTGTAGTGTGTTTGTTTTCATCTATGAGAAATTATTATGTTATCTGTAACAAATTATTATGTAATTTTGAGATACAGAATTGTATATATATTTCACATGTTGTGAACAGTATGATTGTTTTGTACAATAAATGAACTCATAAATTTTGTTGGCATGGTGCTTGGAATCTGATCGTATATCCTGGCATTTGAGAGACGAAAATCAACACTCAGACTAAATCAAATCCAAGGCTTAGTCAAGAGTTAAAATTCTCACCTCTTTGCATGAGTGTGTTGAGCGGAGATCGAACTCGAGATTTCTTTCCACTAGGAAAGACCAAACGCTTGGGTGGCCTAAAGTGATTTTTTATTTTGGGTCCTTTAAAAATTTAGATAATAAACTATTTTTTTTTATATTTTGAATAAATATATTTATATATATGCACGAGTTGATATTGATAAGTAATTATATAAAAACGTAAATTAATTAAATTATCAGAATATGTAAAATGACTAGAAGTCAACAATAATATTAATTAATTAATATATTAAATTGACACAATAAACTTACATAAATTTTGAAGAATAAGAGAAATACATATTCATTTATATTAACTTTAGTGTGACTTATTGCTCTAAAAAAAAATATTTGATGAAACTACACATTTTCATTACGTTTTAATAATTGTAATTCAAAATCAACTAGAAAATTTAATTCACAACATTATTATTATAATTGTAGAAAATAAATATTAGATACAAATTGATAATCCTTAAATATTTATATAAATTAAATTACCTTATTTTTTTACTTCCTAACAATAGATACGAAAGTATATATAATATTGTAATATAAATGTTTGGCTTGATTTTGTACATTTTTTTAAGTTTAACTATTTTTGTATCAACCTAAATTAGCTTTAATTGACAAACAAAATCTTACAAAAACTAGAAGTTATTTCATGAAAAATAAAGTATATTATTTTTATTGTAATATAAAATCTATTTGGAAATGTAAAAGCTAAACAAACTTTAATTTTTTATGTTTGCATGAATATAATAAAAAAAATATAATAGTGCAATTAAAAGAACTAAAATCACACGCTTTCTCCTCTCTCTCAAAACCCTAGCCGCTGCGGCTGCGGCTCTTTTGCGGGCTTGGGGGCGGGGGCGCTCATACAAGATGGGT
>JAYMSZ010003491.1:0-10505 GCA_036897665.1 Pelargonium citronellum | reverse complement strand
CTTTTACCTCCTTTTATCTCCTTTTACCTCCTTTTACCCAATAGACCTTTTGATACCCGATTTACCAAACAAGCACTAAGTATGCGTTTTTTTAAATTCAGTTCATAATTATCTTATTTATATGTGTCGATTTGATGCTCAGTGTAATGGTAAGACAACATCGTGGAATTGTCAACAAACGTGTAATTATATTGAGGAATTTTTACAATACTTAACTACTATGTATTTATTCCAATATTTTTTGTTAACTAGTTTTGACATAATATGCTATCTATTCTCTTCTTTCTTGCTGCATGCAAGAAATAAAGCATGTATATTTTTTTTTAAATTACATGTGTATCATGTTATTCTCGATTTTTTGGGATGATTTAGGTGCATATGTCTACTTATTAGTAGATCTTTTGTGAGTGGCGGTAGGGATTTGTTTTTAATTTGATTTTAATTTGGGTTCATTTTATTCAGAGTTAATAACTAATAATGTAGAGGGTTTTATATAAATAAGTTGAAGAATACAATTTTAAAATTTGAAGTTATAAATGTGTAAGTATTTCAATATTAAGTAGCTAACAAAATCAATACCACATGAGAATAATAAACTATGAACTAGTTTTGAGAAATTCACTAAAATAATTATGTGTATGTTAAAGACATTTACTCTCTCTTTTCCTCAACTACCTTGTTACTTCATTATACTTAACCATTCTTTCCAACTCGTAAATTACACTATATTCTCTAAAATTGTCTCTCGGCCCTTTGAAAGAGTTTCTATTGAGTCACCTCTTCATTTGTATAAAGAGAAGCATAGCTAGCGTGTAGTAGGTCGTGTTTAATTTGTATATCGTAATTTTTATACAAGTACTCTTTCGATCATTCTATCTTTACTTCAACAATGTATGTGGATGAAACTAGGAGATACTTCTTGTAATTAAGCCATGAACCTCAATTCGATTTTATCCCCTTTCTAGTTAAGTCCCCTCAATATTGTAGTTGTGCTAGTTTAGTCACCAATCACACACAAGACATGATGATCAGTTTGAAATAAAATCGTTACTCAATAGGCGATTTTGAAACAAACATGAAAACCGTAGGAACTAAAATCGAACGTAAATTAAATCGGGGCAAACTTGCACAAAATAGATAATGTAAGGGACAATTGCAATTTCCCCCATAAGTTTTTGTAATTTTTGAAACGTTACTCTGAAAATGTACCCCAAAATGTTCACTAATTTACAATTTACTCCTCCGTCAGTCACTGAACTTAACGACCACTGTGTAGTGTGTACTGTGCTTCGTCTCCTCCACAGATTCTCCCAAATTCGTCTCCTCCACAACTTCTCTTTCTCCCTAATGCCAAACCCTAAGATCAGCTCACGATAATGGACATTTTGTCCTCTCAATCTTCACTGATTTCATGGCTCTTCTCTCTCTTCCTCGCTCCTTTTCCCTCCCTTTCTCTCTCTCCACTTCCACTTCCCGTTGCCGATGCTCTCTCTCCTCCGCCGCCGCCGATCGAGGCAGCAGCCGCCTCGGCGGCGCCCGCGGCTGGGTCCAGGCGCCCCGCCTCTCGGGCTCCGCCGTCGTCTGGTTCAAGCACGACCTCCGGATCGACGATCACCCCGGCCTCGTCGCCGCAGCATCAGACTATAGAGCTCTCGTTCCGCTCTACGTCTTCGATCGCCGGATTCTTTCTCGTGAGTGTTTAGCTTGTGATTCGAGATATTTGTTGCTTTGTGTGTGTGTGTTATGGATGATTTGTAGTGAAGACAGTTGATATGGATTGCTTGTTAGTTCTTTCTCGTGAGTGTTTAGCTTGTAATTTGCAACATTTTCGTGAGCGTTATGGATGATTCACTGCGGAAACGGTTAATATTGAATGATTGTTTGTTAATTGAGAAGAGTGGAAGGATTTGGCCAGTCAATGAAGAGCTACTGAAAATGCATTATTAGATGCAGGAGAATTGTTTCTGTTTCCAAATGCTTGTTGTGTTCGTTTAGTTTTGTGTGTTTTATGGATGATTCATAGCAAAAACAGTTAATATGGATTGCTTGTTAGTTGACTGAGAAGAGGAAGGATTTGTTGAGAGCTGCTCAAGTTGGATGATTAATTATGGTTATTACATGTATGAGAATTGTTTCGGTTTCCAAATGCTTGTTGTGTTCTTAGAATGTCGTGAGTTATGGATGATTCACAGCAGAAAAAGTTAATATGAATTGGTTGCTAGTTAATCGAGAGGAGTGGAAGTATTTGGTTAGCCAGTGAAGAGTTACTCAAAGTGCATTGCGCTTTGTATGATTCAGTAATCAATATGGTTATTAGGTGTATGAGAATTGTATCTGTTTCCAATTGCTTGTTGTGTTCTTAGACTTTCCTGTGTGCTATGGATGATTACAGCAGTAACAGTTAATATGGATTGCTTCTTAGTTGATTGAGAAGAGTGGAAGGATTCGGCTTGTCAGTGAAGAGCTACTTAAAGTGCATTGCATTGTTTTATGATTCAATATGATTATTAGATGCATGAGAATTGTTTCTGTTTATGTTTGTTGTGTTTTTAGAATTTCGTATGTGTTATGGATGATTCACTGCAGAAACAGTTAAGGTGGGATCTGAGGTAAGATGCAAAGGTTAATGGCGCTGTTACTTGCAGGTTTTTCTGATGATGGGCTAGAATTAGTTCTGTTTGCCTTGAAAGATTTAAGGCAGACACTGAAAGAACAAGGGTCTGATCTGATGTTCAGGTTTGGGAGTGCAGAAAATGTCATTGAAGAGCTTGTAAAAGAGGTTGATACAAATTATTTGCTTACCTTGATCATATTTTTACGGTCCAGGCTTGAGGAGACCTTCGAGCCCTCATCAACTCATTTTCTTAAATTCACCGCGGGGGATTGGAACAGGTGAGAGCTACCAGTATATTTGCTGAAGAAGAGGTAGAATACGACCTACGGAGGATGATGGATGTTGTTAAGAAAGCCTTGGAAACAGTGTCTTCTCCAGAAGGAACTCCATCAATAGAATTGTGGCAAACTCCATTTTATGACATTAAAGTAATTGTTGTATCCATTTTGGGACATCCCTTTTCCTTTTTTATCAGAGTTTATGCTTTGAAGCCTTTGATATGTAATGGATTTATGAATATTTATGTTATGCAGAATTTGAAGAACCTGCCTTCGTCCCATGATGACTTCAAG
This sequence comes from Pelargonium citronellum, assembly GCA_036897665.1. Lineage (NCBI taxonomy): Eukaryota > Viridiplantae > Streptophyta > Magnoliopsida > Geraniales > Geraniaceae > Pelargonium > Pelargonium citronellum. The sequence continues at coordinate 7,319 of JAYMSZ010003491.1, read as the reverse complement.
AAACTGAAGCTCCCCATAACTTCACCTCTTTTGTCCCCAACACTACCTGATGCAAAAATGGAATTAGATTGGGGTAAGCTTTCAATATGTTTTCTAGTTATTGTTGTATATTTCTTTTTTCTCATTACTCCAGAGTCCAGCCTCTTTTATGTTTCTTGACTTTTGGGATATAGGTTTTAATTTCCTGTGGATTTCCATCATACATTTATATCTGGCCGCACAATGATTTTACCAGGTCCTCTTCCCAGCTTTGATGATTTGAAAGAATTTATGTATAAAAGTCCTGGGAAAACAAAAAAGAGTTGGACTTTGTTGAAAGAGACTTCAGCTGAAACCATATTGCGGAAGTCGCCCAAGCTACATGAAGACATTCTAAAAGATTCAAGTATGAGGAAGAAAATAGACAAAACTGTTTTTGTCACCCAAAAAGGAAATATTGTGGGAGGCGGAACGAATTCTGTATTGAATGCATTGGCGGGATACTTGAGATATTTGGAGGGAACAGGTCGAGGTGAATGGCAGGAGTATGTGGTGACTTGTTTATCTACAATTGCGCATGATCTATTTTATTTTATTTATTTTTATTTTTGTGTCTGTTATATAAATAATATACTACTGATGTGAAGCTCTGGTGAGTCTGTCTCTAGACTGAAAAGTGAGAACAACTCTTTTCTCGTTTTTTTTTCAAAAGTTAAATTGTCTTAATATTTAATTATAGATGGACTACGGTTTTTGCCATAGGAAAAGCTTACAATGCCATATTTCCGAGTGCAATAAATCAGATGCTGGTCAATGGAAAAATTTGAAAATAAATAAATAAATTGGCATAAATTATGGACTCCACTTTTCTTGCATTAGGGTAATGAGCTTGCTGTCCTTTATTGTTTTATTTATTTGTTTACGTTCTATATCGTAATCTCTTCAGCTCATGTTGAATTTAAGTTCTTATGTTTTTGTATAAACCCTGTAGTGCTGTTCTTTCTCGGGAAGTTACTATGTTGTTCATATTAAATTATTTTCTTTCTTGAAGATAAATGATGCTAATTTTAAGTAGGTAGGATTAACTTCACGAGAGAACAGTAGGGTTGGTACAATAATACAATTACATAAGAACCTAGATTTAACACTAGATAAAGAGATTAAGATTTACAGTACAAGCAAATACATAAAATAGTAAGGGACAACAAGCCCGTTACTCAAATGCAAGAAAAGCGACGGTGTGTGATAGTAGGCTCTAGATACTATAATAGAGGGTAAGATAATTTACACTGTTGGCCCAGCTAAATTAGATTTTTCTTGTCTATTCAGAACTATTATATCATCTAGTATGCTAATTGTATCACCTAGTATACTTCACTGATCTTGAGTTCATATCAGGGTTCATCAAAAGTTACGTGATACTGAAACTCGGACCGGAGCTTCATTTGTTACCCTCTTTGGCCCTGCTCTTCGTCTTGGTGTTATATCTAGAAGAAGAGTGCAGCACGAAGCTATAAAGTATGAGAAGGAACGAAATGGTGGATTCCTATCTCCATTTGGATATTCAACAGCTACTATTGCTGCAGCTGCTGATGCTGTGCACTCAATGGAGGTATATCAAATTCTTTCTATGTTCTTTCTTTATAACAGCGATGCACAAACCAACATGTTTGAACTATGTTGCATAGACATGGATACAAGATACTTGACATGACACAGATACGGTGACACATGATTTTTATAAAATCAAAGACACAACATATTCAATTTGTTTCTCTTGTATATGAAAAAATAAATGAGAGCTTACATTTTTTAACATCTTCTATTGTGTTCTAGGGTGTCAGGACCATTTTTAGAAAGAGAAAAAAAAAGGAGGGGGGGGAGGGGGACATGTTAGGTGTCAGATACGCGCTCTGTTAAAAAAATATAAAAAAATTGGAGGACACGTATTCAAAGAATGTCCAAGCGTTGGATACTTGTTAGACATGGATATGTTGAGAAGATGAGTCTCTGTGCATCTTAGCAATGTGATTCTCTATGTCTTGTACCTCAAATGCATGATTGTCCACTGGGGATATGTATTTTGTGAAAACAGCTGTAGTAATGTGGCTCTTGTATGTTGCAGTGGTATTGGCTTATGGCTCTAAAAAGTCAAATAAGTGATGCAGGAAGATATTCAATTCGGATATGGAGATGGAATGGGTATCTAATTCAGGTAAGGCATTGAAAACCGATCCACGTATTTGGCAAATGATTTCCTCTTTAAGGTCCTTGTTTAGTGTACTTCATCGTGTATCTGTATTGTCTTCTTCTTCTTGTTCAAAGTGAACTATTTCTGTTTTCAGTATACAGTTGTTGGTGATGAAGGTCCTGCTACTCTACTTGTGCATGGTTTTGGTGCTTTTTTGGAGCATTACCGCGACAATATCCATAGCATAGCTGAAGGTGGAAACCGAGTTTGGGCCATTACAATTTTGGGATTCGGAAAATCAGAAAAACCAAATGTTGTGTACACTGAACTTATGTGGGCTGAACTCCTGAGAGATTTTACTGTGGACGTTGTGGGAGAACCAGTGCATCTTGTTGGAAACTCAATTGGCGGTATGTTCTAAGTCCTAACCCTTATACTTTATGTTGTATACATTCCATCCCTTAGGGTATTAGTTCATTGGTAATTGTCTTAGCATTACATTGGGGTGTTCACGAGTGGGCTGAACGAGAAATCTGGACCCAACTGGACCGTGGCCTTCAGTCTGGTCCATTGTCAAATCCTTCAGTTTGGTCTGGTCCCAGTCCGAATTCACTCCGACTGTTTTATATTTTTAAATTAATTTCTTCTATGATCAAATGCATATTTCTATCACGTACCATCTACATCATTATTGTTCACTCAATTTACTCCAATTATAACCTTTTACTATCTTTTTCCTTTTTTCTTTTTAAAAAAGTATTTATTTATTTATTTTTAATTGAAATCAGTCCATTCTGTCTGGTCAGGTCTCTGACTGAATCAGTACTGGCCTGGTTTTCGGCCCATGAAATTTAGGATTTTTGGTCCAGTCCAATTCCAGACCAAAGCATAGCTCTAGCAATAGATACTTATCTGAGTATCTCATTGTTCAGTTATCACTTTCTTTTATCTGAATATTGTTAGTTTCTATCTTCAGGCTACTTTGTTGCAATTCTTGCATTCCTTTGGCCTGCTTTGGCCAAGTCAGTTGTTCTTATCAATAGTGCTGGTGATGTTATACCTGGATATTCCTATACGGCGTTCCCAAAGGTAAGATATACTCCCTCCGTCCCAAAATGAGTGTTCTATTTTTCTAAATTTTTTGTCCCAAAATGAGCGTCATGTTTCTATTTTTAGGCTATTATATCATTGTTTTTCCCATATTACCCTTATCACTTATGGGGTGCACATGGGGTGTAGGTGGAAAAGTGAGAGTAATATTGAAAACACATTAAATTATCTTGTAATCCTTAATTTTTGCAAAACATGGAAACAAGACACTCATTTTGGGACGGATGGAGTAATAAAATCTAAATCCTTAGTCTCACAGTATATTCTTTTAATATAGTTTGTTGTCTTTGAAGAATTCCTAGTTTGGTGCATCTAGCAGCATCTGTTATATTATGCAAAGTTTATATGGTCCTTTTGGATTCTTGTATTTGATTTTGGATTTGAGTCATATCCGATGTTAGGTTGCACAACAAATTTGGATTTGGATTTGCCTCAAATCCAATAAAATTCAAAGCACACTTCGAATTTTAGATTGTATATAACAATTCGTAGTATGTCATTTGAAATTCCATGGTTTCTCACACGATAGATTTGTATTTGAAATAACATATTTCAAATTCCAAATTTCAAATAAAATATAAATACGACCTTATTTTACGTGACTAAATTCACCCACCACTACACCCACGAGCCCATACGTTACTTATTAATTTTGTCTTTGTGTTACAAGGATAGCATTTGGTATATAGAAGTTGTTCCTTGAATGGCACAAAAGTATCACGTCTTGTGTTTATTACTTGATGTCACACTAAAACGCTGCAAGGCTGTAAGTGCTTACTGTATGCACATGCAAACTCACACACCCAGATCTAGAGCTAGCAATTCAGGTTCAGTGTTGGGCTGAAAAGACCTAGCCCGAACCCAACTCGCAACAGGTGCAGGTCTGTCCATCCCGATCTAAAAGTTAATCGGGGACATTTTAGCATTCTGAACACTCAAAATTGTGGTGCCCACGTGTTCAGGTCCAAATTGCCAGCTTTACCAGATATGTTTTTCAAAAGTTATTCACACGCTCACGAGAAGAGCATTATCATATATTCTACTTCCTCCGTCCCAAAGTAAGTGTCTTGTTTCACTTGCATTTTGTCCCAAAATAAGTATCTCGTTTATATTGGGGTTCTACAGCATACATGGTACACACCTTAAACGATTCAGCATATAGTTATTTTTTTTCATTATCAATCTTCTGCTAGATGTCACCTCTTTAATCTCCCGAACACAATTAATCATGAATCTTCAATCTTTAGAATTTCATATCTTCAATCTTGTTCTGTTGAATAAATGAATGTTAAATGAAAACTTAACAGGCGAGACAAACTACGGGTATTGCATGGCTAGGCGCACGTTTCCTTCTGTTCTACTTGAGGACGATAATCAAGAACATAGTGAAGAATTGTTACCCAACAGTAAGCATGTTTCTATTCTCTTGCTTCGAGGGTTTCTTACTTTGCTGTCGGAGATAATAAACTGTTTGTTTTATTGCATTTGCTTCACAGAAAACGGAGCGAGCTGACGATTGGCTTGTTGGTGAAATGCTTAGAGCAGTATCCTCTATTCAACTTCATAAATATAAATACTTGTTTACTCGACTATACTTTTCAAATATCAATTTTTATTTTTATATTTTTTTTGGAATAATGTCGCTAATGGTAAACAAATTTTGGAATAATACCCAATTTTACATGAAACTTTAAAAATGCTAATTTAGTACGTTAACTTTCAATTTGTACCCAATTTGATACACGTGTAAAGAGGACTAACAGTGCATACCAAAGTTCGTGTATCAAATTATGTACTAAGCTGAAAGTCTACGTACTAATTTGACTTTTCAATTTTCGTGCACTAAATTGGATATTATGGCAAAGTTTGTGTACCATTAACAACATTAATCCTTTTTTTCTCCACTAAATTGATGTTTATCAGTTTATGTGAAAAGTATAGCATTTCCTTAACAAATCATAGTCACATGATCCTGGCGTGCTAGTGGTTTTGGAAAGCATCTTCAGCTTTGACCTCTCCATTCCACTTAACTATCTCTTGAAAGAATTTGAGGAAAAGGTTTTAGTTATACAGGTATGATCTTTGTCATTTGTGAACAACCTTACTCGTGCTTTTGTGAAGAGGGTGTTTTTCTGTGTCCCAAACCAATGACTATTCGGATTTTTGGTCGGTAGACCTAACCCTAATCTGACCCACAAGAGGTGCGGGTTTTGTGTTTGTCAAAGAAAATGCATAGGTTGCCCGACCCAAACCACACTTCTTCCATGGAAAACCTAACTCAGCCCAAAAATTAATCAGGTCTATTTTGTGTGGCCCAAACCTGCAAAAAATGTGGGTTGAATTTTTCGGTGTCCACGGGTTCAATACAAATCGCTAGCTCTACAAAGCAACAACCTTACTCGTGCTTTTGCAAAGAGACTGTTTCTCTTACTCAAACCAGTGGCCTTAAGGTTAGAAGTAGAGCTGGCAATTTGTGTGTGTCGTGTTCGTGTCGTGTTGAAGGTTGATTGTATGCTGCACAACCCATCACGAACCCGACTTATTTAGTAAGTGTGCTGAGTGGTTGAGCACGAACGTTTAATACGGTAACTAGATGGGCCATGTTGACGTGAACACTATCAATACATTATGCACGATATAACCAAAACGTTTGCCACGACATGACCCAATGCGTTTGGGATCTTGTTGGGATTAATTTACGATTATACCCTTAAGTGTGAGTGTGTTGGACTTGAACACGACACGGTTACAAAATGTGAGCCCAACACACAAATTTCATGTCGTGTTACGACACGAATTGCCAACTCTACTCACAAAGCAACAATCTTAACATTGTACCAACCCAAACAATAACAGTGACTAATCTACTATCACGTTGCTCCTTGTGGCTTTACTTTCCATGCTAATTGATATCTTTTTCCATAGGGAATGAAAGATCCAATCTCAAACTCTTCTTCAAAGCTTGCTATGCTCAAGGAGCATTGTCCTGGGGTTGCAATCAAGGAATTGGATGCTGGTAATTTTACCGTTTTATCCCTGGAAAGTAATCGCGGTATCGTCATTTTATTACAATATAGTATCTTACCTTAAAACTATATATATTTCAGGACATTGCCCACATGATGAGCTCCCAGAAGATGTGAACTCCATTGTTGGTGATTGGATAGAGACTATTGAAAGTAAACTTCAGGCAGTGAGTTTCTTGTAAATCTCTCATTTTTTATACGAGCAAATAGCAGATATATACCATTTACTTGGAAGCAAACAATTTTGGATTCAACAAAAATGAAGTGCACCCAATCTATCTAGATTCAGTAAAAATGAGATTTGCTGATCAATTAATGTTAAATGTTGAGTTGAAGTAGAGTTAGACCTAACAATTTGGGTTTCAGGTTGAAAAATTAGGATCCAAAGGAGGTGCATGTTGCGAGTTTTACGTAGAAAGTATGCAGGCTTTATGAATATATGATTTTTAAAATGTGAGCATGCAGCATATTGTGTACATGTAATTCTTGTGTAATGGTTAAATATATATATCTTTTTTTTTTTTTATGCAAATACGATTATTAGCATAATAAACAACATTCACGTTATTACAAAGCCATATTTTTCCCCGACCATGATTGCCTATAACTCCTAGTTGATGCGCCGGAGCTACAACCACCATCAAAATGACTTTAAAAAAGGACATGCCTGATGTCTGCTATTGCTGGTCCACACTCTCCATTATGCTAATTTGACAGTATGCCTTTACTTGCCCTGATGCCCCGTAGAGATTCAAGCAGTCAGTCAAACATCGTCATGTACTTTCAAAAAATAAAATATACGAGCTTATTTGATCCCAAGTCGAACTTAACAGATAATAAAATTGAAATATGAAAAGAGCAATGCTATATGTCCCACATTTTGTACAAAATGATAGGACATGACACATCAAATTTTACATTGATGACAATCGGCGCCATAAACTAATGGGAGGGTGGTAGTATTATATATGTCGGGTTGTTATTTGTTAAAATTAATTAATTATATACTATAC
>JAYMSZ010003490.1:0-10506 GCA_036897665.1 Pelargonium citronellum | reverse complement strand
GTGATAGGGTTGTGGCTTCATGTCTGATCTTGTTGCTAGAGTTTGTATTCATCTTTTTCTGATTTAATATAAACTCTTTTAGTTCCTTCAAAAAAAAAAACGAAAACCCGAGCAAAGTTGGATTCAAATACTAGTTCAATATAGCATGACGTTGATACCGATAGAAAGTAGGTCAATTTCTTATAATTTAGTAATCTATTTGGAGTCACTAGCAATTCTGAAATTATTAAAAATGCCCACTACACCTATCCATGGCTTCACATCTATTTGGATTCATCGATGACGAATTGACCTATTTGGCTCTCTTGATGGCTGCATGTTTTTGTCAATGGGATTGTTCTTATTAAAATAAAATGTGAGCAATTACATATACGAAATCATGTGGTGGATTCCATTTCCATTTTCCAAGAAGAATATAATTTTCGAGTGATCTTTCTCGAGGTTACGAGACTACCTATACAATTAAATCAAAGTAAAATAATAACGATTTAACGTGGACAACTAAGACTAGTAAACTATCAATTTAATTAATAGTTTTTTGGATTCCTTTTCTCTCCTTTCTGAAAACTCTAACTGTCATATCTAGTTACTTGTCTAAAAAAATTTCTTGAACCACCGTTGACGTCTTTTTTGATCGGTGGTGGTTCAATCTTTTTTTATTTGTATCATATATCGAATAAACACAGATTCAACATATTCAACTTGATTAAGTTTGTTCTTTCGTTTGATTCATCATCACTACTGACTTCTCGTATTCATTCCGCTCGCGGACGCCGTATTGTCATCTTCATCTTCACTATAAGCTAGTTGTGAAAATATGGTTACTACATGTACATACACTTTTTTCATGTTTTTCTGTATTGAATCGTATTTTAGTAGTTTGATTAGTTTTAAGTTTTATTTGTCTTTTATTAATATTGAAAGTTGGTCTTCCATTGTTGGAAGTTCTTCCCTTGTTAGAAGTTATTTTTTTCATTATGAGCATATGTGTTTTGCTTGGAAGAACTGTTGCGCATCAGTTGGCTTTGAAGAGAGCAAGAGGAAGTCTGCGCGCTTATTCCACTATTGTAGTCAATGTTTTAACCAACTATATGACAGTTGGAAGTTCGTATGAACATTTGAGATCTGTGAATCAGGTTACTAAGGTAGTTGGCTCTATGTCAAATTTGTTTGTAATCGAGTCTGTAATTCTCTGTTGATCTTAATAAAATTGACGATTCCTTAAAAAAAATGTGGACAACTAAAATTAGGAAGGCATTGCATAAAATATAAATAAATAAATAAATAAATAAAATAGGAGGACACATGACCGTGTGCTAAAGAATAATCAAATTAAGATATCATAAGTTTAAATAAAGTATGAAAAATGTTACCTGTTTCAAAGTTTGTACCATAATTGTGTGTATAATCTTATGACTTAGACAACTAATGTAATATGACATATCAATTATTTTATTGATGATATGAATCTAAGGAATATAAGCGGTTTCATAGAGTATTCAGACAAAAAAAACTTGCTCTGAATTTTTGGGAACGATCAAACTATTGAGTTATTGACAAATACTTGGGTTACGGATTCTTCAATTGGCTCAACCCTTCCCAAGACTTTTTTATCTTAGTGTATTTAAATACAAGTTTATCTTTTATCATTTTTCTCCAAACAATCATAACATATCGATCCTCTGAATTAAATGTCCCCTCCGTGCTTGAGAAAATGATCTACTTCGCTCCCTAAAACTCCAACTTGTCGCTACATCTGTTGACCCGCTTCAACCTGACCGCCTCACTTAATCACATGATACAAATGGTTGTTTATCTATTTGATTAGCGTATGACCACATGAGCCCATTATTTGACCGCCAAACCATCTCATACTCTAATGCTCCATTGTTTCTATGTTAGATCGCCTTAGGGTGACAAATGTTTCTTGGATGTCGGACAAGTGAGATCTATTATTTGGTATCTTGACAATCATCATGTCGTCAACATATACTTCAAGATTTTGCCAGATTTAGGCGGCGAATACCTTGTTCGCTATGCACTGGTTAGCTGCGGCGATGCTCTTCAAACCAAAAGGCATTACAATATCACGAAAAATATAGTTGACTACTATAAATACGGCTTTTTTCTGGTCGCTAGGATACATATTTGATATGGTGATAACCAGAAAAAGTATCTAAAAAGGATAAAATTCTATGACCCATTGTGGAGTCTACAAGTTTAGTAAAGTTTGGTGGAAGGTAATCATCTTTTAGGCAAGCCTTGTTCAGGTTAGTGAAGACGACACACATTTTCCATTTTCCAGTGGTGCCCTTGGCAACCATGACCAAATTGGCAAGTTAGTTAGGGTACTGAGTTCCCGAATAAAGCCGATGGTCAAGAGCTTTTTGACTTCTTTGATGATCTCTTCCTTCTCACAGGAGTAGTTCCAACATCTTTGCTTGACAGGGATGGCTCCTTGTAAAATGTCAAGTTTTTGCCTGGCGACCGCAGAGTTGATGTTGGGCATGTTTGCAAAGACCCAGGTGAAGATGCTCTTGTTCGCCTTGAGGAGTTCGACGTACTCAGCCCTTTCCGCCGAGGAGAGATATTTTCCCAACTTTTTAAATATTTAGGGCTCGAGATCATGGAGGATGATTTCTTCCGTCTTGCTTCTGACCTATGGGCGAATCACCTCCTGGACTCGGAGGTTGAAGTCTTCTAATACCACGCCAATCTAACATACTTTGAAGGGCTTTTCTTCTTCGTCTTTGATATTTTCTTCTTCAGGGTCGTCATTCTCACCACCGATAATGGTAAAGGGTTCTTGGACTTCATCGTCCCCCCAGTAGGAACCTGTAGAAGATCCGGGGAGAAGGGCTTCTCGAAATATCCAGGCCTGATGAGTCTTGAAGTTTTGCTCGATCTAGAGGGGAGGTCGGCCTTGCCCCTGTGTTCTTGGTTTTGGCGGATAAGGTGCTAGACCATTTTGTCGTTGTCTTTATTGTCTCTACGGGTGGGCGTGACCCTCCGGTCGAGGACTTCAACTTCTTGGAAGGGGCTTTTATATAGAGCATTATCTTTGTCATTGCCCTGGTCTTCAAAACACATCCCTCTTTTTGTCGCGGGGGTCCTGGAGGATGAATGGCTCTTTGAGCTGGTCGGGTAGGGTGAAATGAACTTTATCGTCGACGGTCGATGGATGAGTGGCGCTGTCCTTTAGCATTGCGACTTTGACGTTGCGGGAAGGGTAGATGAATTCTACCTATTCCCTTGCCTTGGTCTTGCATGACCAAGTGTTTCTTAGCTTTGGTAGAAGAGGGCTATCCCATGTCTTGTTGGAAACTTGACATGCTGGTGGAGGCTATTAGGCACCATCTCAAATTTGTCTATAAGCGGGTGACAGAGAATAACATTTGGTCAGATGTGATGTCAGTGACTATGAACTCTTAGGTGCGATTTCTTTCTTTTGGAGCTTTGCCAAGGGTCATCGAAAAGGAGACAACGCCCTTGACACTTTTGATGGCATCATTGAATCTCATTAAGACCCCTTTGAATTACCAGAGTGTTCTTTCATGCCAAGCTTCAAAAAGACATTATAGTATAAGATGTTCACTTGGTTGCCATTATTGATGAACACCTAATCGGCGCGGGCTCGTATAACGCTGGAAAATATGACAATCGGCTTCTTTCTTATGGCTTTAAGGGCCAATTTCGCCTCTTGGAAAAATATGATGTTGGACCAATCCTCCGGTTGATGGGCAAAAATGTTCTTTATTCGGTTCAAGGCACGAATAGTTGCCCTAACTTGAGACATGCAACACTATTGTTTGGTGATTATGTTGATGGTGTAGGTGTCGACGTGGTTCATCATCTACTTTGTGCCTTTTCCTTTTCCGCATCTATTGTATGTTATTTTTTGACACACTGATCGAAGTTATCACAAAATTGGGATAGTCTTCCCTTGTCTATAAGACGTTCTACCGCGTTGGATACGTAGAAGCAATCTTAAATGTCGTGCCCAAGGCACTTGTGAAGGTTCAAATACTCATGGGGCTGATTCCCATAAAGTTCACTAGAGGGCACAACAGGGGCCTCCAAATCCTCATGCTTGAGCATGTGGTTGCACACCATTGGTAAGTGGTGGTGAGCGGCGTATGCTTCATGGCAGAAGAAGGGAACTTGGATCCCCGTGCCGGGAACGAGCGCGCAACAAAAGATAGGGTGTAAGCCTTGTTATTTCCTTTCCTATTGTCTTGGAAGGACTTATTCTCGGGTGTCGCCTGGTGCACGCCTATGACATATTTGGTGGCTTATGACAACATGTCTGCATCTCTAACATAGTTGTGGGTTATACTTAGCATTTTCTTACCAAGCATTTGGCTGCTTGCAGGCGAAGGCGACGTGGAAGAGTGGGGACATAAGCTCGCCTTGAAATGTTGTCATCTTTGTCTCGTCGGCCAATGATTCATTTATTTTTTTTCTTGATGTGAATAAGCATCATTTCTGGCTTGATCACATTCCTTGCAGAGGCGAAACACTTAAGGAACATATCCCTAATCTTATCCCAAGACGTGATGATGTTGTTGGAAAGATTCTAGTATCAGGTTTGGCCAGGGCTATCCTTGGTACAGATAAAGATTCTTGAGAGGGTGGCGTCACATTATGTTTTCCAACTCATTTTTATATCAAAACGAGTGGTGAACTCAAAGGAATTAGTCATCCCATCATAGGTAATGTCTTGGAATCAGATCCTGGGGGCGTCTCAAACCGATCGAATTGTCAAACTCATCAGGTTATTGATGGTGAGCACTACAGACGTGGTGATGGTACCAGTGGATTCCATTTGAACCATGACGCGTTACACCTCTTTTATCAAAGCCATCAATGCGGGGATCTCATCACCAACTTTGTGCAGAGGCAAGATCCTCCCACCCGTCCGTTGTTTGGAGGACGATCCTCTTGTCGGTTGGGCCCTTAGGGGCGATGGTTGAGACTATCAACCATGTAGGGGATGGAATACACCTGCTCATTCTAGAGACGAGTGTTGTTTTCCCGCGACCTAGCGACTTCTAAGTCACCATAAATTTCCTCACGTTGAGTGTGAGAGGGTCTATCTTCGTGGTGAGGGAACCTTGGGTTAGCGGAATCTCTTTTGTAGGAGCGGTCGTTGTGACCATCATAATCTTGGGCGTTGTGATGGCCATGAGTGTTCCGACGTCTTTAGCCTATACGGTGGTATGCCTCTCCGTTTCCGCACCCTGGGTTGGAACAGGAAGAGTAAGTAAAGATGAACTCTGGGCAACATGGGTTGTGGTAGTGGTGGGGGTCGTGACAACAAGGGTGGCATGCATAGTTGTAGCCATTTTTTTGGTGAACGCCCATCACGGGCGACAAGTCCGATGCGGAAGGAATCGACGGGACTTGAGTGGCGCCCGTAGCTTGGCTGGTTGCCAATTGATTGTGATCGAGCCGTTCGTACAATTCTGGTATCCCACGGGAGAGGCCTTTCCAAATTTCATCCCAAGTTTCAGTTTCTCCGCCCGAGCGAGGGTGAAATCTACCCCCCAAACGATCTTGGACTGAGGCGGTGTAGGTGTAAGGTTGATCCTATGGTGTGGTCTAGTTTGCCATATAGGATAGTTCCTCCCTCGTGAGGCTCGGGCCCACGAGAGGAGGAGAGGGATTACACCTTATCTTTTTTCGGCATGTAGGGGCCATGGTCGTTTGTCGTGGAAGGATATGGTAAAGATAGTTTTCAATTCATTTTCGACAATGGAACTAGCTGATGTGCCTATTTGACTTGGGTCAAAGTAAACACACTAGGATGTTGATGTCGTATTGTCCACATGTTCAAAATTTTTCCTAAATGTGAAATTCTCTTAGTCTCAAGTTCTTGTTAATTTACGATGTCGATGTCTAATGTCAAGGTTCACTGGCAATGTCCGTTGACCAGTGACATGCGATGGCAACCACACTAAAGAATGATGTACCCGGGGTGTTTTCGAGACGCTGCGCACCTCAAGCGTGAGAATGAGATCTTGGTCGGAATACACGAATCTCCTTAGAGCATTTTAGACGAAAAAAAAAACTTGAGAGAGTGAAAATGTGAGAATGAAAATCTCCCCCTCTTACTAGGAAGGGGTATTTCTACTAATCCCATGTTAGTGTCACACGTCATCGCGTGATTGGCTAGAATCGAGGTGGGTCTATTTGAGTGGCTTGGATTTCTAGGAATCTGTCATGTCATGCACGGATGTCTTGCAATGCCGACCTTTATTGTACATCCCCATTATTCAAGTCGTACAACGAAGACCTAAGGAGCCTTTATCTCGCGGGATAGCATCCCAAGCCTTCAAAACTTGCTAAAATGTTGCCAAGGTGGCTTAAAATGTTAGTGTGCTTTTGGAGCGGTTCGAAGAGCTATTCGGGGTAGCATAACACGTCTAGAAGGATCCTTGACACTTCCCGGGGAGTTAAACACTTCATCGAAGCGGAGAAACAGCCCAAACGCGGTCGGGGACGGACTGTTGTCGCGATAGCCCTATACCAAAGTGCTATTTGATTATAGTTTCGTCATGAAAAAACAAATGATTATGGTAGCTCGTTATCACGACAACCTAATATGAATGACCATGGAATATGGGCGGTGGACGGACTGACCAAGGCTGGTTGGTATCACGCTATCACAACAACCTCAACAAGTCAAAATTGTATATTGGCTTCTTTTGGCTTGAGTTTCCAAGGGTGGACTTGACTCGACATTTATTGACTTGTTGAGTAGCTAACAGACCTTGGCACGAGTGTTTAGTTTGGTTGAACTTGTCAATGGTTTTGGACGCCGCCAAACAATTTTGTCCGTCGTTGGTTGTTTTGGATGCATCCACTGATGTTGGGCACGTGAAATGACTTTGGGCGCTACCGGGTGATGTTGGTCCAGAGACAAGTTTTGTGAGCTACACATTTCTTGATCTCGTGATCTCAGAAAAGTCTCGAGGTTGGAATTTTGATGATGTGGCGCTCGGGCGCACGTGCCGCATTGTAATTTGTCTATTATACTTGTGATTGTTTGAGTAGTATCAAAAAGTAAGAGACAAATAAAAATAAAATGTGATTTTAGTGTTGCCATTTTCAAATATGACACAACATGAGTGGAGGTGACGACTACTCTTTAAAGTGGAGAAGTGTTACCAAATAGGGCCTAAGTTTATTATAATTCTTGTGCATGAAGATATATATGATATGACAATATACAACACTAACTAACTTCTCCTTAATTTTTTTTTTCAAAATAAAGAGGCAAATAATTATTTTGTGACGGAATAAGTAAGTTTAGTATGTTGATAAATTAAAAGTGTGTATAAGCCTAATATCTGTTCTCTCTTGGTTCCATTTCCTAGAGTATGTGCAACTTACCAGATGATCATTAATTTATAGTTGAACACTTTAACAGTATAAAAACGTACATGCACCTATAGATACTTAAACACTATTCTTTGTCCGACTCTAATGCATTCCCGATTTATTATATTATGCACAATTTTATGTTATAAGTATTGTAAAATATATGTACTCATCATTAGTAAACTTATGGGATAAGATAATACTATTTTCTCATACCAATTTTTGTTTTTGGAAATAAATATTAGATATAATTATATAAAAAAAAACCGTCTAATGTTTCGTTTTAGGAATAAACTCCACCATGATTGAGATGGTCCTTCCAAACATAAATAAAAAGGGGTTGATTCACACATGTGTGCTAGTGCATGTAAATGACATGTACGCACACGTGTCAACATTCTATTGGGTGTGGTGTGTTACTGTTCACGGTTACTGTTTCCGGATGCAGGGGTGTGTAGTATTACTGTTCATAAATAGCTGGCTGAGATTTAGCCACATGTGCGTACATGTCATTTACATGTAATAGTACACTTGTAAAAATCATTTCTCTAAATAAAAAGTAGTGTAATTTATTTAGAACAAAAAACGAACAAACTAACGTCTCTCTTGCTTGCGTATGCAGACAAGTGGGTTGACTACACGTCACCTATCAAACATGCAGCCTCATGCACGTGGGTAATTATTTTCCTGTTTAATTA
Source organism: Pelargonium citronellum (assembly GCA_036897665.1). Classification (NCBI taxonomy): domain Eukaryota; kingdom Viridiplantae; phylum Streptophyta; class Magnoliopsida; order Geraniales; family Geraniaceae; genus Pelargonium; species Pelargonium citronellum. The sequence continues at coordinate 2,425 of JAYMSZ010003490.1, read as the reverse complement.
ATTCATAGTAATTAATTAGTGATAAGAATATATATATATATATATTAGAGCATGCATTGGCATTGCACATCATAAATCAGTGGAGATCATTTTTAGGTGATGACATCCAATTAGCAAGTCAATTTAGGTGAACGGACCACTTTTTAACCCATCCCAATAATTCGGTAAAGCTATTTTGTTTCCATCCATTGCATGTTGATGTTGATAAGATTTTTTTCTTTTCATGCACAGAATGTTGTTCAAGGACTTAGGAGTTGTTGGACTTTTCTTTTTAATAATTCTTTGATAAAAATAATTATGAAAGAATATGCAAGTAACACTAGAATAGATATTGTTTTTAAAAATTAGATATTAATAAAAAATTATAATTAATTTTTGCTATATATTAATGAAGTAGGATACACCGACGTTTGTATAATTGAGTTTTTTTTAATTTAATTAAAATAGTTAAATTCATTTTCCTATAATTAAATAAATCTAAATTCATATAACATGATAGATAAATTTTTGAATTTTTTAACTAATTAGAGAAAATACAATATTTTTTAATCTCAAATATGTCCTAAAAAAATTAAACGAACGCAATAATTACGATTTTAAAAAATACCTAATATATCTATTTTCTCAAGATTTTTAAAAAACAATTGTTGAACAAACGCTACCCAAAAAAAAAATTAGATTGATCATAATACCAATTAACCACTATTAAAATGGTCGAACTAATTTTTTGTCGTTGTCTGAGCATAAATAATACATATAATACTATTATAGCTTGGGTATAATATTAGTTTTTTTTTTAAGAAAGGGGTATAATATTAGTTTTAGTTATTTACTTTTTAATTATTTCATAAAAATAAATTTATATTACATTTAATCATTTATTTATATATTTGACACAAAAAACTTATTTTCACTTTTGATACCAAACAATTATGGATTTTAGAAGCTGCTCGTAACTATTTCCAAAAGGAAATGTTGTAGAATGAGAAAAAAATGAACTTTTGATTTCATCGATGTTCGAATGATTGTCTGGTAAAATTTGTTGTAAAATTAGTTTGAAAAATGTATTTTAGATTGTAGATTGTTTAGTAAAGTATTTTTGGAATTTAATTTGGAAGTTATGAATTACCAACATAACCTTAGATTATGGCTCTCCATTTGCATTACTATAATTTTTCATCTATCTATGAATATTGTTAATCAATTATCAGCAAATCATTCACATTTGAAATCATATTTTCAATGTTAGATGCAACTACAAACATATAAATACACGTAGGTCAACTTACTTAACTTCAGATCGACTAACATATCACAACTGACTTATAACACTAATAAATTGACAAGAAATATACAGGTCAACAGAAAAACTTTACAGTTACGAGAATAGTCTTTGAATTCACCTTTTAAATAAGATAATGCCAAACAGTAAAAGTGACGGACAAATACATTATCAACATATCTACAAAACAACAACATAAGAAATTCAAATATGAAAACAAATGTTCACCTCAAATAGAAAATATTTTGAATACAGAGCTTTGGTAGACAACAACTTGTTGGGCGATGGAGAATGATCCGGAAAAAAGTTGCAGAGGAAGAACTATCATATATATTGTAAGGGCAAATGTGGAAGAATTTTGTCTCTTGTAAATGAGGATTTGCCTCCTAATTAAGTGAATGGGTTTTGTAGGATTTGCATGGCTTCTACAAATATGGACTTAAATAGGAGCCATACAAGGAATGGTTTGCTGAAATTGGGAGGCGTCAGGCGTTGTTTGAAGAAATCTTTCAAAATCCATTTTCCATGTATATATGAAAGAAGTTTGTGTTATTGTCACCTTCTATTAAACATATATGTGTCCCAACTTTTTTCTTCATACGGATGATAAATCCCTACATCTTTGAAATAACTCATACTGAAGGGAGGGATGGAGTTCCATCTCTAGTCACATATTATAAGATCTAATGATTTGATGGTTATTCATTGCACCCAAAAGTTTCTTTATTCCAAAATTGTGATGGAATAGATTATTCCATACTCGAAAGCATGGTTTCCCTTTAATCTAATGGGAGTTTCACGATGACTCGACTTTTCTATAAAGGAGTGATGGATGATCCCAAAAATTTAGGAATTTGAAAGGCGTCATTCTCAATCTGTTTTATTAGCAGCTAATAATATAGAGTAATGATCCAAAATTGATTTTATGAGACCTTTTTAGACTAGGCTAGGAATCTATTTAAACCAGCATGCAAAAATTAAGACCATATCTAACCCGGTGGAACGTAAATTGGAGTCATACCATGTATATTTTCTACCATACACTGGTCAGTTTATCACACAATAGGAATAAAGGTCCAATAGGTCCCCCAACTTTCAAAAAGTCACCGTTTTAGTCCCTGAACTTTGAATAAGCCACTTAGG